>DWMY01002439.1:0-11829 GCA_018249775.1 Heliconius hecalesia formosus
TCTCTTGCCAAACGATAATTCTTAGTAATTATCTTTGGGTAGCGGAAATTTGTAAAAATCTCCCTACAGAGAAGCTAACAACATAAATAAGTTGTAACAAGCGTATAAAAATTTCGACGTAGCTTGGTGAGAACGCATGGCTTAGTGGTCAGAGCGCCTGGTCGGTTTCCAGGAGGCGCGGGTTCGTGTCCCGCTGCGTTCAAAGTTTTATACGTTTTCTAAATAAGTATAATAAATATTTATGAATTTTTTTCTTCTCAATAATAAATTTGAGGCCAGTCGTGGCGCAGGGGCCAAGTGTGTGACTGTAAACGCGACTAGTTGTGGGTTCGATTCCCACTCAAAGAAATAAAATATTTATTCAAATTATATTTTCATTTCTTGGCTCTGGTGTCGGGGTAAATCGCGGCGTTGAGTTCTGCCCATTCAATACGCAATGCTTTCAAGTCAACACTAGTTTTCATCTGCCTATCCTGATATGTGCAGGATACAGCTTGAAGGTGATTTTATTTCTATTTTTAATAAATGTTTATAATCACAGTCACAGCCTTGACTGTTGAATAGAAGAGCTGTAGGTATATTCCGCTATTATCTATTCATATTATGTGTATCTATTGAGTACGTAACAAAATTATAACTTGCAATTGTTTCTATAATTGCGATAGTTTCACGTTGTATCCCGCATACATGTATCAAGGCGGGCAGGGAGAACCTAGTGTAAAGATACTCCGTTCTCCACGCACCGCCCACTATTACTTCGTCTTGTTATCACAGCGGGAAAATGAAAATTATTGATTCACTCGAATGGGAATAGAATCCACGGCGTCTGAATTATTTTTTTGTATAATTTTTGATACTAAAGTAATTATAAATACCATTAGTAACTTGTTGTTTATTAACATTTTTAAAGAGTTATACCACACTTTGAGAAGAAAAATACTTATTAAGAAAAATCAAATCCCGCTACGTTGAAATTTTAATATGTTTTCTTAAGTAACTTGTTGTTTGTATAAATTCAAGGTGAATAATAAATTAAAATTGCATTTGTTAATTAGTTTTACAATCATTTAATTTTAATCATTAACTTTTATCATTACTTTTTTGTTAATTTATAATTTTGCTTTAAAAATATGCACATTTGTAATGAAGAACACAGTATCTACGGCGTTGAGTTCCTTCATTCAACACGCAACATTTCTAGAATTAGGCGGAAAGTGGCAAACGGAGGGCCTTAACACTAGATTCCCATATTCCATCTGCCTCTGTTATGTGTGGGATACAGTGTGAATAAAAATAAAATAATTCTTTAGTTTGTAAGTTAGTTAAAACATAGGTGTTTATGTACTTACTTATATTTTATATTTACCTAGTAATATATTCCTATGGTGAATATATTAAAAGCAATTAAATTCTTGCATAAAGATTAGGGTTCATCAACATACGTACTATATTGTACTAGCGACTAGCTCGCGGCTTCGCCTGCTTGTATTACACAATTATATATTTCCTTATCTGAATTACTTTCGTGATCTATTATAACATTATAATTTTAAAGACAACGTCCATACATTGAAAGCTCAAGTTTCACCCAATTCAATAAATACTGTTGTTGCCTATTTGACTTATTTTTTTTTTATTTGTAATCCGATTTAAATAAAACTAGCTCTAAATGCTAAAGAAAGTTTGCCAAAAGGCAATATCGGTTAAGCCGTTTCCGTGATTAGCGTACAAATGCACAGACAAACAGACAAAAATTGAAAAAATCTTTGTCTTCGGTTTTATTATATTTATGAATGCCCCCAATAATCGATTTTCTCATATACGAGTATCGTCCATGTAAAGACAACGATGAGTTACAGTATTATGTGTATAAATATAGATAGATATAATAAATGTAACAGGTTTCTAGTCAATCGAGCTCAAGTATTCCCTGATACTAATAATAAATAAATTATAATTCATTTCCCTTGGGTGGGAACGGAACCCATAAAGATCGCGTTAACTGGTACACGCTTGTGCCACTGCGCCACGAAGGCCTCGTTAAGAATCAAAAAATGGGTTGTATTTAAAGCAAAATATTTAACTATATTATATTTAGGTAACGGGAACTACCCACGTGCACGGCAAGCAAGCAGAACCCGATCCTAAATCTTGAAATCTCGGTGTTTTCTATCATCATACAAATTAAAAGCTAAAGATTCAGCCAATTCAGTAAAACAGTTGTATAAAATAACTGTTATAGTAAAATAGCAAATTTGTCGAACTAAGTAACTTAAATTGATATAATTTTATTATTTATGAACCGATTGTAAAAAAAACAAAAATTAAATGTTAACGGAATTGGCTTGTCAGAATTTTGCAATAGCTAATAGAATTAATAGCTGAATTCAAATCGGTTAAGCCGATTCTGAGATTAGCGTGAACAAATGCACCGACAAATAGACAAAAAAATAATTAAAATCATTGTTTCTATTACATAAATAAACCTTCCCCAAAAACATTTTTTTATATATCTTCCACGTACAGACGCTGATCCGTAACGATTATAAGTAGATATAGATATAGATGATAACCATATTATGATCATGTGGAGAAATACAATAATAACTTTGTGTCTAAGGTTAAAATTGTAAATATGTTTCTTAATATATAATTTAAATATTCTAGCAATTATTATAAATGTAAATATTAATATGTGAGGCCAGTCGTGGCGCAGCGGCACGAAGTGTGACTGTAAAACCGACTGGTTGTGGGTTCGATCCCCACTCGAGGAGATGAAATATTTACTTAAATTTATATTTCCATTTCTTCGCTCTGGTGTCGAGGCTAAGCACGGCGTTGAGTTCTGCCACTCAACACGCAATTACTCCAGAATTCGGCAGAAAGTGGGGAACGGGGAGTGTCTTAACACTAGGTTCCTTCTGCCTACCCTGCTGTGTACGGGATACAGCGTGAAGCTGATTTATTTATTTATTTTATTATAAATGTGCTGTAAACATATTAAAATGTTTTGTAGCTATTAAATTAAACGGTTACTTTAGCTTCTACCCTCACTAAGTGCGAAAAAACGATAGCTGCTTTATTTATATTTATAGGTTTACAAATATTCCGTGCTATAAAAAATAAACTCCTCAAGAAGGCAGATAGGTATTATAGGATTATTTATATTGAATTAGAACTAAGAATTATAGATTTGAAGGCAGAACGGAATTTATAAAAACCGAACACTTCATTTTATCAATTCGATAAATTTTCGATGGTACATATTGATATTTATCTAATAATATATATGTATTTGAGACACTACGTTTTGAAGGTAATTTTTTTTGCAGGGTGGCCTTAGATAACTGTTCGTTTTCGTGTTTTTATTAATTTATTGTCATTGCGTGCTAAGTGGCATCTCATTTATCGATAAAATGCTAATACCTATACTAAAATATGAACAAAAAATAGTTTCACGCTTTTACCCACATTGCAGGATCTATAGAAGAACCCATTGTTAAGACATTCTAATCTACGACCCTATTTTAGAGACATTTGTGTCGAGTGGCGGAAATCAACGCCACCCCTTGTCTGAGTAGGAAAATGAAATTAAATATAATCATTTCGTCCAGTAGAGATCGAACCTATAACCATCACGCTTACAGGTAAACGCTGTCCCATAACATCGAGACGGTCTATAAAATATAATTTGTAGTTATTATTTACTTTCTGATTTAGAATCAGCGAAATTCACTTAAAAATATTTTACACCGTTGTCCATATTTTATAAGTATAACATTTATTTTACATTCATTTAATAATCATATAATTACGCTATTAACTTTTATATCAAAATGAATATATGAAAAAAAAAACCTTCTTTATAATATATGTACATATAATATATACTTACCCTAAATCTATATTTTCCAACTGGCGGTCTAGCGTAGGGTATACCGTAAAAACTAGCATAGTTCCTCCCTTTAGTTGATACCTTCCATACTCCTTGTAGAACACCGTGAGCTACCCTTACTAAGGGATTGGGACCCTGGCCGCTGACTGATACCGCTACTATAAGAAGAAACAGAAATATTTTTATAGAACCCATTTTCTTAAATATGCGCGTGCGCACACGTCGACCGCCCGTCTTCTACTAAAGTAAAGACTTATGTACTTATAAGTTATTGTATCACGAAATGCTTATAATATGGATATGGTGCATTTACACGTCCACAAGCTCCACTCTTTCACAAACACTTGAATACCATTAGCACAAGTCAAAATTATTTCACCTTATGCGTTATATTTATGTTTCAGTAGTGTTTTGAATATAGAAATAATAAAAAGAGTAGCGTTACTTTGAAATTATAATATTGGACTCTCTTAATGTTTCTAAAATAATAGTTCATATATTTTTGAAGCTATTGTTAAATAACATTAGCAACACTGTACAGAATTATTCTATTCCCAATCCCCAATTCCCCATCAATTGTGTTTCTTTTATTATAATACATTGAAGTGGTGTTATAATCAATTTCTTTATATATAATAATTTATGACAGTTTAATATAAAAATGGTGAATTAGCATAAACTAAACATTTACTTTATACAATTTAACATGTAAAAAATACAAAGAGAATTTTTTCATCATTTAGCATTTTCTCTTTTGTGTAAAATTATCTCTCTTGTAACCTTACAACCTCCTTCGTGTCTTCTCAATACAACGTGAACGGCGAAGTGATATGTGCTCAACTAGCATGCTTGGAACGCCCTAATCAAAGAACCATACCATACCATCTTCTCTTCTCCATCTTTACTTGGCTTGTATCAAAATAAAACCAGTAGGTAGTGCATTTATCTTCTATGATTCCACAAACAAACACATCCGTCCGGTATGAACTCTACTAGACTAGATTGAATACGCGCCAACGTCAGCAAGTAACAAGTCGCAAGCTGCAAACTTTACTTTTTTTTCGGTTTAACTTTTTCTTTGGTTTCTTGATACACATCAAAATGTGTATCAAGAAACCGACACTGGTCCGGATCGGTGACAAGCTTGGCAAGCTTCGGTAAGCGTTTAAACGTTGCATTATATTTGAGGACAGTGCAGTCGACGAGTCGTGGGCGAAGTGAAGTAAGATTTTCTGAAGTTTTTAAAATTGTTTTATTATTTCTATTTTTTTTTGTTTTTTAAGCTTGTTGTATTATTTCTAAAAGGCGATATTGGTAGGTAATAAATAATTAATCTTGAGCAAAAACAGTCTGTATTATTCGCACTCAACAAAGAATGTCTCGTATTCGGGCATAACCGAATACGAGACATTCTTTGTTGAGTGGCAGAACTAAACGCCGGACATTTGTAAGAATATGAAGTAACGTCCACGAATTGTATGCTAGTCTGAATTAATTGCCAATAATTCGAATAAAAAGAACTTAAAAAAAAGAGAATTTGGAAGTTACTTATTGATGTGCCTAATTGGTTTTTTTAAAAGTAAAAAATTAAAAAGATTTTTTTTTTTATAATCTTTGTATATACGATTAAAACAAAGGTTCTGGTTTTGAAAGAGATGAAGAAAGGACGGAATGCAAGATCAGTGTAAATGGTAAGATATTAGAACAAGTGAATGAAGTATACTTAGGAAGTATGTTCAGTAGAGATGGAAGATACGAGATAGATGTGTAAAGGCGTATTTCCGCCGGTAACAAGGTTAACGGAGCCTTAGCTGCATTGATGTGACGGCGATACGTCAGCACAGCTGCGCGTTTGGCCGTACACAATGCAGTTTTGGTACTGACACTGTTATACGGCGAAGCGAAACGTGGGTATTACGGAAGAAGAATGAAAGAAAGATGAATGCTGTGGAGATGCGATCTCTTCGTAGGATATAAGGAGTCACCTTAGCTGATCGAATCCGCAATGAAGAGGTACACAGAATGGCAGATAATAGGAAAATAATATTTTCAAACAAATGAAACCAAATTACAATTCTACTTATTACAATAACAGTAACAAATTCTCGTGAGATTAGCGTAACCTTACAACCTCCTTCGTGTCTTCTCAATACAACGTGAACGGCGAAGTGATATGTGCTCAACTAGCATGCTTGGAACGCCCTAATCAAAGAACCATACCATACCATCTTCTCTTCTCCATCTTTACTTGGCTTGTATCAAAATAAAACCAGTAGGTAGTGCATTTATCTTCTATGATTCCACAAACAAACACATCCGTCCGGTATGAACTCTACTAGACTAGATTGAATACGCGCCAACGTCAGCAAGTAACAAGTCGCAAGCTGCAAACTTTACTTTTTTTTCGGTTTAACTTTTTCTTTGGTTTCTTGATACACATCAAAATGTGTATCAAGAAACCGACACTGGTCCGGATCGGTGACAAGCTTGGCAAGCTTCGGTAAGCGTTTAAACGTTGCATTATATTTGAGGACAGTGCAGTCGACGAGTCGTGGGCGAAGTGAAGTAAGATTTTCTGAAGTTTTTAAAATTGTTTTATTATTTCTATTTTTTTTTGTTTTTTAAGCTTGTTGTATTATTTCTAAAAGGCGATATTGGTAGGTAATAAATAATTAATCTTGAGCAAAAACAGTCTGTATTATTCGCACTCAACAAAGAATGTCTCGTATTCGGGCATAACCGAATACGAGACATTCTTTGTTGAGTGGCAGAACTAAACGCCGGACATTTGTAAGAATATGAAGTAACGTCCACGAATTGTATGCTAGTCTGAATTAATTGCCAATAATTCGAATAAAAAGAACTTAAAAAAAAGAGAATTTGGAAGTTACTTATTGATGTGCCTAATTGGTTTTTTTAAAAGTAAAAAATTAAAAAGATTTTTTTTTTTATAATCTTTGTATATACGATTAAAACAAAGGTTCTGGTTTTGAAAGAGATGAAGAAAGGACGGAATGCAAGATCAGTGTAAATGGTAAGATATTAGAACAAGTGAATGAAGTATACTTAGGAAGTATGTTCAGTAGAGATGGAAGATACGAGATAGATGTGTAAAGGCGTATTTCCGCCGGTAACAAGGTTAACGGAGCCTTAGCTGCATTGATGTGACGGCGATACGTCAGCACAGCTGCGCGTTTGGCCGTACACAATGCAGTTTTGGTACTGACACTGTTATACGGCGAAGCGAAACGTGGGTATTACGGAAGAAGAATGAAAGAAAGATGAATGCTGTGGAGATGCGATCTCTTCGTAGGATATAAGGAGTCACCTTAGCTGATCGAATCCGCAATGAAGAGGTACACAGAATGGCAGATAATAGGAAAATAATATTTTCAAACAAATGAAACCAAATTACAATTCTACTTATTACAATAACAGTAACAAATTCTCGTGAGATTAGCGGAGTGAATTTTGCGCGTTACTTGAGAGCGCATCAGAAAATCATATGGGGAGAAAATCGTTAATAAAATGTAGAGCGTATAGCTGTTAAGAACTGTATTTCTTTTTTATTTTTTTTTGGGCGATCAGCTAAGCCAGTAGACCTTCAGTTTCCTGATTGAGACCCGGCTTAAGCGACCAGCGACCGGGGTGATTGTTTAGTAGTCGGGGGAGGATAGAAAGTCACTCGAAAGACGACGTCTGACCTCTGGCGGTCGGGTATGCCACTGGGTGATGCTCCTTAGGTGCAGATGACGCGATACATCAGCGCGGTGGAACGCTGGACGTTGGATGCGAGATGGCCGACGTGTACTTCTAGGCTTTATATTTTTAGGTTACGGTGAAGTGTGGTGTTCCTCACGTAATAGAGTGCCTCGGTCACTCGCCGGAGAGTGAAGTTCTGGACCACCTGCAGGAAAGGATGAAATTTTTTATGATTGTTTTAGCTCTTCAGTCAATTTAATAAATATTACAATGAAAAAAATAAATAAATAAAGCTATTAACATTTATGAGGCCAGTTGTGGCGCAGCGACACAAAGTGTGACTATAAAACCGACTGGTTGTGGGTTCGATGCCCACTCGAGGACATGAAATATTTACTTAAATTTATCTTTCCATTCTTTCGCTTTGGTGTCCAGGCAAAGTGCGGCGTTGAGTTCTGCCACTTAACACGCAATGTCTTCAGAATTCGGCAGAAAGTGGGGAACGGTAGGTTCTCTCAGCCTAAAAAGTTTTACTGTTTATGTTTTTTATTTAAAATCGTAAAAAAATATTACAACGTAGTTAAAATATAGCAAGTTCACTGTACTAAAAAATCAATTAGAGTATATAATAATAATAACAATAAAGAATAAATGTTAATAGAGGATAATAAATGTTAATAAAAATAAAATAAATAAGTTAGCTTCACGCTGTATCCCGCACACAGTAGGGTAGGCAGAGGGAATCTAGTGTTAAGACACTCCCTTTCCCACTTTTTATAATTTATTAAAAATCAAAAAATTAAATCAGCTTCACGCTGTATCCCGCACACAGCAGGGTAGGCAGAGGGAACCTAGTGTTAAGACACTTCGTTCCCCACTTTATAATTTATAATTAATTAAACTAAAATTTTCGTAAAGTACCTAACATAGATCAAAACAAACCTACAGTTAGGAAACATAACGCTATTTGTTATCTAAATAGAAAAAGACAAAGGGGACTGACTGATAAGAAAATAGGCAACTAGAAGATAAATAAACTATTTACGTTCACATATATCTCGCAATGATAATTCGACATTTAAACAAATAAAATAGATTTTTTAATGTTATCATGTTTGAAGTTACCACATTTATATGGACTTTGAATCACGTAACCTATTAAGGAAATTATAGGAATAGTATTTTAGAATAACGTGCTGAAGTGGTTTGGGCACTTTGAGAGAATGAGTTATGAAACAAATTCGAAAAATATTTATGAAGCAAGAGGGAGTGGCAGGGAGAGCTGAGTTGAAATTCCTGAACACAGTATCGATGATGCTGGAGAAAAGTTATGTGAAAAGTATAAAGATCTACTGGAGAGCATTTATGAAGAGGTTGATGACAGTGAACGTTGGCGTAATTATGGCTATTCCGCAAAGGATAAAGCGGAGCTAAAAAAAACATCTCGCGTTTGCGGTCACATGCGTGGTCCTCGCACCACAACTCGCCTAAATAATAAAAAATAAACATTCTCTCAAGAAGAGAATAGAAACCACAACATTTACAGTATTTTAATATTTAAAGTTTAGCCCTTAATTTTAATTATAGTTCTAAAAGTGGATTTGACTAGTAGTAGGAATAAGCTTGAAATTGACTGTAATCCTCAACGGGTCTGCGTCCTTCATTAAGGCCCTCCAGATTATCCAATTCAGTGAAGGCTATACTGTTGATATTTTGTTTCAAAGTCAAATAGGTACCTATAGCTTTTAAGAGGCTGATGGTAAATGCGTCGGTTGTGCGTTTAATTAACCACTTGGGGGAATAACCTATTTTTATTTCCTCGCTCTGGTAACAAGACAAAGAAGCAATATTCAGTACAGACAAAATATGCAACATCTTTAAAATTGGGTGGAAACTGGGGAATGCAGTGTCTTTAATGCTAGGTTTCTTCTGCTAACTCTGTTTATGCGGGATACAGAATCAAGCTAAAAAAATATTCACTCGTATGGGAATCGAACACACAACAATTTGAAGATAGGTTTTTATTATTTAGATTTATTAAATTGGCACGACACTATTTTATTAAAGTCGTGGTTTTTAATCTTGACAGCAAATTTATTCAGAACAAAGTCAACTGTGCGAAGGTCGAGTAGGACTTTCTTACTCCATTTGTTGGTAATGTGTTAAGTTTTGTTAGTATCTGAAATTTGTACCCAATTTGTAAATTGGTTATTTGTACCCAAAGTGTGATTGATTCTTTCTTTTTTTAGCTCCACGCTGTATCCTGAATATAGCCTTACTTAGAGAGAAACTATTGATAAGACACTCCGTTGTCCACTTTCAGTAAAATTTAAGACATACTGCGTTTTAGTTGGTGGAACTCAATGCCATGAGATAGAATTTAATCCATAAAATTCTTGTTTTTTACAGTGTGACGCTGTGCTGCACTTTTTATTTATTTTTATCCTTGAAAATATGGAAGATGATATCATGTAAAAATATTTATTTTTTTGCAAAGTTCTACCGAATTAAGCCATAAAGTTCGATTTGCTCTTAAGTAAAATAGAAAGTGTCGTAAAAATATCAATAAA
The DNA here is from genome assembly GCA_018249775.1 of Heliconius hecalesia formosus. Classification (NCBI taxonomy): domain Eukaryota; kingdom Metazoa; phylum Arthropoda; class Insecta; order Lepidoptera; family Nymphalidae; genus Heliconius; species Heliconius hecalesia. Next base: position 10,168 of record DWMY01002439.1, read on the forward strand.
AATGTTTTCTAACATATTTTCTTCTATGTACGTATACGTACATAAGTCATATTTTCATATATATTCCTACTTACGGACTAGAGATGTAACAGAAATGGCTTAAATAAATCGACCCAGAACGGGAGTCGAAGTTGGAATCAGAACATATGTTCTTACAAAATAAAGTGTACTCCATTTCGTGGATATATTTTCTCCAAAAGGATACTTTGTGCAGTATTCTAACAGAGTTTGCAGAAATAGTTCAGAAACACTTGTTTTTATCTTCATTATTCAACTAAAAAGGAAAAACAAATTTATCATATATCAATATAAATTAAAACTTTGAAAACACCAGAAGTGTTTAAATTAAAGCGACGATTGAAATGAAACTAATTACAATTCTCTTTACATGAAAATCATCATAAGACCTTTATGGCTTCGACGCATCAAGTTTAAACAAACGAATTGAATAGTGTTGGAACTGAAGTCGGAATCGGAGGTATTATTTTAATCGAAAATTCCAACTTCTCGGAAGTTCCGGAACATCCCTATTCCAGACCTACATACATATTATTAGTCTTTGGTGTTAAAATATTATTTTATTTTTCTACTCTCGCCTCCTATGCATATGAATTATTCAAGGAAAATTTATGTATACTCGTATGTGACTTATTTTTACTCTGTCCTTATTTGTAAATATGGCACTTTTATGAATCAAAAAGGTTCCTCTTATGTTATACTAGCGCGCGCCTTTTATTTATAGGATTATATACATATCTGAATAGCGTTCGCGTTCTAATATCTACTTACAGCGCACTTATAAGAAGTTATTTATTTAAGTATTTATAGTTAGCAAATTCATGTAAAAGAGTAGATATAGGTGGAAAAGACTATAGCGGGTACCCGCCCGGTGACGCTGTCAAGACCGGTCCAGTTCAACAACAATAAAGTCCATTCGAAAAAAAAAAGAAAAAGTCAATCGGACACAGTCGCTTGTAGGCCCTTTTTGAAAGGAAACTCGTGTGAAGTATTTGTAGTATTGAGAGATACATATCACTTATTGCAATTACGTAGAATATCTTTCAGAATAGTTTAGAAATATATAGATATGAGCTTTTTTTTTGTTTAAAAAAGTTAACCGCTTCCGATTTCTTGCACTATACAAATTATAAAACAAAGTCCTCCTCCCACTAGTGCCTAAGAACCTGTCTCCCACTAGTGCCTTGAGCTCCTTCGGTCGGTTAGTACAACCATAAAGGTCTCCTCTAAAATAGAACAAGAAGATCCTCGTTTTATACAAACTACTAAGTTCTATAATAGTACTTTTTCTTATATACATATTTTGTTTTAATTTCCTTATATTATTTATTGCCCCGATAAGCCCCACACATAAAATAAACTAGTTAAATTAATTAACTATTACTCAGAAATACAATATTCATATATTCCAAAATTACCGAAATAACATCTATTTTAACTATGTGTAGTTGACATACGAGTACCTTACCTATAAAGATGATATTTCCATTTCATATCATATTTCTGTTCTACAACTTCTATTTGTTGAAATGTAAAATTAGTCGTTTGAAGCGTTTCAGTATTTTAATGAAGTCTGGGACCAGCACTATCTGCATCCACATGCGAATTATACATAGTTTAAAATGACATTAAACGAGCATGCAT
>DWMY01002440.1:0-11828 GCA_018249775.1 Heliconius hecalesia formosus
AAAAACACATGAGTGCAAATATTAACATTAAGTGACCTCTTTAAACCAGGCAACCCTGGACTTGCGGCAGACTGAGAGCTGGCAACCATTGTTTTTCCAATTCCTTATGCGATTTTCTCTCAAACGAAGTGCAATTTACATAAAAAACATATGAGTGCAATTTTCTCCAAAAACGAGTTACGAAAAACATTAATTAAAGGTGATTGCGGCAGGATTTTTTTGGGCAACCCTAGTATAATCTATTCTACTATCATGTATCATTCTTAAATATAAGTTTCATTAGAAAATCTGATCCCTACAGTTTTAAGCGATGGGATCTCCACCTAATATTTTGTGCAAGCGAATCAGAACCTACCCCCGCAGTCGAAGCTCAGAGCAACGGTCATAGGCCGTTACCGATGAGTCATCAGCTTAACGAGTTGTAAGCGACTGGACATACGGCACTCGCGGCTAACCATAATACAATAGCCGATATTGTTCGTTCTGACAAGTGGAAGGAATATGGTACCAGCGATGAATGAAAATTAGTTTAAAAAAAAGAAGCTACGGAATCAATTTATCGGAAAAACTGGGAAAGCTAAGACGGAATTAAATGAAAAATTTGAAGCGGCTGAGATTAATGTACCAATTTATATTTACAACGTCTCAAAGGAAGTGGCAGTGTGTCACGTTAAAGAATACGTCATTGTAGAAAAAAATAATATGAGAATGGAAAAAGATTATGATTCCTACAAAATATTTGTATCTAAACACAAGCTAGACATGTTTATGAATGATAACTTTTGGCCGAATGGAGTATCTTATCGACACTTCGTCAACTTTGTACATAAAAAACGTGCAACAAATAAAATACATAAATAATTATGAGTTGCAAAGCTAATAATTACAAAGCAATTTCAAGCATTAATTAATTAATTTTAATTGTAAATGTTTTAAGAGGTCTATGGAAGGCATAAGATCACTTTGCCAGTTATGTGATATTATTGCTCTGCAAGAAACATGGCTCTTGCCCCATGATTTGTCCTTACATAACACGGTGGACGCGAATTTCGGCTACTGGGACGTCGGTGGTTGATGTTTCGGCTGGGCTGCTCTGCGACCGTCCCCACGGAGTTGTAGCTATATTATGGCGTAAAAATGTTTTTGATATGGTGTCGGTAATAGATTGTGATAACGTTCGGATTGCAGCCATCAAATTAACTGTAAGTACTCGAACTATAGTGGTTTTTACTGTCTATATGCCGACTTGTTGCCAGGAAAATTTACCGGTTTTTACGGAGTGTGTAAGTGCAATCTATCTATCTATATATATAAAAGGACTTGTACCTGACTGAATGAGTTAAGACGCACGCACAGCCGTAACCGCTGTGCGTAGAAACGTGAAATTTGGACAGATGTTTATTTTCATAATTTGGACATCCACTAAGGGATTTTAAAAAATTTTAACCCTGAGGGATGAAATAGGGGTTGAAAGTTTATATGGAAAAAAATTTAATCGACATTGATTTTTATAAAATTTTAAATACAGACTCTTAAAAATATTTAATTGACCACATGTTTCATGGTTTTTTAGAATTCACTCCCTAAGGGTTCAAATAAGGGGTTGAAAGTTTATATGGAAAAATCTTTAAATCGCCACAGATTTTTATAAAAATTTTAATTCAGACTGTTAAAAATATATAAAGTTAATACCTCAGACCTGAGAAGAACTGGCGCAAGCAACTCAGGAACCTATTCTTTTAAAATCAATTTTAAACAAATACATATTTAATTATCTGTGACAATGATACCTTTGAAACAGACTGGAGCAAGCATTTCATTCCCAAGGCGTGTTATCATTTACAAAATTATTAATTTGGTTATAACCTTTAACACACAAACGTTTTTTCACAATTTTTTTAAATTGTGATATAGAAAATTCTCTGACGTTTTCTGGGATGCTATTGTAAAAGCGTACACATTGTCCCATAAAAGAATTACGGATTTGCACCAAGATTATGCCTATTTCTAGTGTTAATATTATGAACATCACCAATTTTGGTAAAATATATTATGAAATTGTTTTCAGTTTTTAATAGGATTGATAAGAAAATATAAGCCTAAATGATCATAATAACCCGAAAAAATAATAAGCAGAGAAAATTCTTATTATTAGAAAAAATATATAATTAATTTAAATGAACAAAAATAATAAGTAAACGTAACCAAAGTAAAATATTTATAAAAAAAACTAAACAAAACCAGCTATATTATCAATATTACCAAAGTAAAATAAATATTTAAAAGTATTAAAATTAAATGTTTTGTACTATGTTCTTGCAAGTGCATTGGTTATTTACATAATACTTCAATACAATAAAAAAATATTTAATATTTTTTGTCTCTGTCTGTCTGTCTTTCTATTTCCCCGAGCTTATGTCCAGAACAACTGAACTGATTGACTGATTTTATTGGATTTTCAGCGATCGATTTTACTAAAATCCCAAAAAACTTAAACTACGATTTATTAAGTGTATAACAACGGTATACGTAACCTAACTGAAATAACCGACCATTCTTTCCTTTATACTTAAATAATACTATGCCGACGCCACGCAGGGCCGAAACTTACACCACACCAAGAAATTAATGCAAATCTAACTAATCTACTACTCGAATAAGCGAAGAACCAAATAAAAAATATAAATTAATAATAAACCGAAAATAACCACATAAAAATTTACAGTAGATTGAAAATGTGTAGAAATTTACAAAATTATACCATACGGTTCGTAGGCTAATTTATTTTGAATCAGTGATATCTTCTTCAGTATTTATTAGAAAGATGTACAGTAAAATATAATTTTAATCTAAGTGAAATGCTAAAGGTGACTATTATATTTATTTTGATAAGGATTGAATACGAAATTATAGAAAATACATTAACAATAATCCATAAAAAAATAATTAAATATATTAAAATAGTTACTGTGGCTCAACCTTCAGAGATAAACATACATCATCATGGATTTTTTAAAAGATTTTTTAAAAGACAATATTTTTGTAAAACATAGTGTTTTTTTCAACTTTATGAGACATATAAAAATCATCATACAAGGCGTGCCTTGTAAGCGTTCAGTAAGCTCATTTTGGGTGACATTTTCTTGAAACGATATAATTCCATGTTGCCTAGCAACGGTTGCTTAGCGACGGTTGTTATTAATATGGCAGAATAAATTACATGTCAAATTGAAACGTATTTTAATATCTTAATATATATCGAGAATATTACAAATATGGGAAAAAAGTAACCTATGTTTATTCGAAGACCCTCAAGTATCTCTATAAAAGAATTTATCACAATTGAATTAGCAGTTTGGCCCTGATTGCGTAAAAGACAGACAGACAGACAGACAGAGTTACTTTCGAATTTATAATATAGGTATGGATAAGCCGTCCTGGCTCAACGGCACAGTCTATAACTATAAATATGACGGTTGCGGGTTCGATTACGATACTATAATTTCCCCGCTCTGGTAACAAAGCAACTAACAATTAATACAACAAACAAAAATATTTTTTGTTCCCGAAGAATTGAAACATAAATTGAGTCAATTTAAAACACTGGAATTTTACATTCTAATGGAAAAACCTCTTAACATAGCTACAATTATATATACATTAGATATTGTTAAAATTTTGAAAACATGTACCTTAATAAAAAAAATTCAACGTTTATAGTAATTATAAAATGACGTAGTCGAAAAGTTCAAGTTTTTTCTAGAAATTATAAAGAATGAAAAAAAAAATATAAAGAGAAGTTATAATAATATTTTTAATACTATAATGAGGCCAATCGTAGAAGAAGGAGGAAAAATGTGGTCTTGAGTTCTGCTACTCAACACGCACCGCAATATATTATATTTTTTATATATTCCCGCTGCCTTACGTCTGCCTTTCACCTGTCATATATATAAAACAACGAAATGACTCCGAATCAATATCATTTTAAAAAATGTTATTTGTTTTTTTTTATAATTAACTATGTTAATTATGTGTATTGCCATGTTCCTACAGCTTATTACAGTATAAAGTACAAACTGTTACAACAGTAAAAGCGAAACGAGGGATCTTCTTTGCTTACTTGCTGCAAATTTCAGTCACAACGGGTGGTTAATGTATGCAGTATAGCAAGGTTCATAAAATCCAAGCAAATGAAGTCGCGAGCGCTGACTAATTTACATTAAATGTATTACAATCATTAACTTCCCGAATGAGCATCAATCACAATAATATTAAAATACAGAAAGGAAATTAAAATAATATTTATATAATAAATTATAATACTTTACAATACAATATCTTAGTACATATCTTTTAAGGTTGTCACTGTATCATTGTATTTATTGTAGGTACTTTAAATAAAATGAATATTTAAAATATATTAAATAATTAATGAATTTTAAACAAAAAGAAAACTTAGTATTTCTATATATATATATATATATATATATATATATATATATATATATATATATATGTTACCGGCAATCTGTATAATTCAGGTATTCTATAATTGAATGCTATGTACTTAACGATAAAGATTTGACATCTCAATACATTCACACGTACGATAAGTATTATTATTTCATAATCAATTCAAAAAATAATCTTTTATGGAAAAACTATGTGTTAATTAAATATTATATATTTTTCCAATAAAAATATTGTTTTAGTGTCAATTTAAGTGAATAAAAAATATTATTATTTAAATTGAAGCTAAAAATGAATATGTTTCCCGCACATTTTTAATACATTCAGTATTATAAACAAGAATAACAATTAAAATTAACATATTTATTATCAATTGGATCAATAATCTAGGTTAATTCATTGATCTACTGTATAAAATGACACTGTGGATATAATATAATTACTTATCGGCTTATTAACCGATTTCTTTTTTCTTAAAAGCAGGAGGTTCTTTATTCGTTAGCTATATATGTTTTTATGTTGGTCTGTCGGTTTCTCCGTAATTTGTGTTGATTTGAAGTTTTTTTTTAATTTGAAACTTTGTGCCCCTGCGCCACGACTATAGTTGATCGAAGGGATAATCTTTCAATATTCATTATTACTCAACTTCTAATGGTCAAAGTCGTGTCTTTGTCCTTGCCCATATATTATACAGAGATTAATAAATAAAATGAATTTTTGGTTAGATTGATTTATTTTAAATTGTTAGAAGTTTTAAAAACTCTCGTTATTTTTATATATTAGCATCTATTTGTCTATCTATGTTAACACATTCATTTAATCTAAAATTATAGTATATAATTATATATTTTAGATTCCCAGGATCCCTCTATCTGTCCTGCTATGTGCGGGAAACATATTCATTATTAGCTTCACTTAAAAATAAATAATAATATTTTTTATTCACTTAAATTGACACTAAAACAATATTTTTATTGGAAAAATATATAATATTTAATTAACACATAGTTTATCCATAAAAGATTATCTTTTGAATTGATTATGAAATAATAATACTTATCGTGCGTGTGAATGTATTGAGATGTCAAATCTTTATCGTTAAGTATATAGCTGCGCTCGAGCACAGTCCATTCAGCGTTGACACGACGCGCACTAGCCCTAGGCTGGCATCGAAAATATTAAAAATAATAATATTTCACGAATAAATTATATTTATTCAATATAATAAATTTATTTTGTATAGCAATTAGTGTTTTATATAGCGTGTTTGATTAATTGTATGTACATATATTTTTTGAATAGTGTACGGTGTTTTGGTGTGGAATTGATTCAAAATGAACGGTAAGTTATGTTTTTGTTTGGTTATTAGTTAAAAACTGTTTTAATTTTATTATAGAAAAAATATTAGTATTATTGTGTTTCAAATTGTTACAAGGTCTGAATGAACAATTTTGTTTTTTAACAATAAAATTTCTTAAAATTTATTCATATCAATATTTATTGTAGAATTTATTTAAATAGTGAATATTTTTTTTTTTGTATTATTTTAGTAAAGTAAAACAATCTTATAACAATAAAGTCATATCCGATGACGCAACTTTTAAAAGTGTTTTTACTAGAGCATGAAAAGTCATAAACATGTTAGTATACTAACTTATATGATTATTGTTAGTATTATAGTAAAAAAATATTATTATAAGTATTTTTCAATTAATTTATCCAATGTAAATATTTTTTAAATCAAACTTTCTCCTGCATAATATGCAGCAATGTAGACGGAGTAAACCTAAGGTTAGGGCACTCTGGCCTCAATTTTTCATTGTTTGCTGAGCATAAAAGTGCATTTTCACTACAGTAAATTGATAAATTTACATGCGATTTTTTTCCATTAAAATATTAAATCAAATAAAAAAATATAGTTAAAATTAAAACAGCAATTTATACACCTTGAAACGTTTTATATTGTGACATTTCACGGCTGGTAAATTAAGATATCGTAGTAATAAATATTCGAGATAATTTTATCTTAGCTAAAAGGCAATGTTGCAGTAAATAATATTCATATTTGTTTTGCGGGTAGGCAGAAAAAATATTTTAAAGTTAGTCCATTTTCTTCTATTACCTTATTTAAACGTTGTATGGACTATTTTAATATGGTGATAAAATAAACTAATAAGAAGTACAAAAAATTTATAAATTACATCAAATAGTATAGGTATAGGTAATTTTATATTTCGCTTTGCTCGTTTTAGTGATAAATTATAGTTTTAAAACTATAAATTAAAACAGAACACTTATAATGTAATGAGCACAAATTCGGTTCCTCATTCTCTCCCTGTTTACTAGACGGCAGTCCAAAGTTATATAAGCCATCTTCTAATTCCATCATCAGACCAACTCTATGGTGCTATAATATTGTATAATCATTAAATCTACACATAATTGCCAAATTTCATGATGATACAACAATTAGAAATGCGTCAGATTCTTAGATTTTATTACATAGTTACTTAATTTTTCAGACATTTGCCTGATAAGTAATGGAACTCAACGCTGCGCTTTTTTAACAGGGCAGGGAAATTAAAATATCTTATGTATATTCATTCCTCCGAGGTGGGAACCCATAGTCATTATTTGCTGCCAGAAACTGATCCACTACACGACCTTGTTATAACGTTAATATGTCTATATACGTAATTTCATCAAATTGAGAATGTCAATATTAAGTGTGCATAACAGTAAAATATAATCTGTAGTTAATGTTTCGTTGTTTTGTAATACACTGTGTAAGCCAAATGTTTATTATTACGATGCCGTAGACGCGCACTTTGGCAATGATTGTACGTAAAGGCTATAGGTTCAATTCATACTCAAAGAAATTTTTATGATTGTTTCTTTGTCTTCTAAGTAGTACACATAATGTCCTTAAAATGAACATAGAGAACGGAGTATCTTAATATTAGGTTTTTTTTTATTTTGCTAAACGACAGTAACGAAATAATAATAATATTTTCTTAATAATAAAATAATAACTATGGCTTTGTCTTCTAAGTAGTACACATAATGTCCTTAAAATTAACATAGAGAACGGAGTATCTTAATATTAGGTTTTTTTTTATTTTGCTAAACGACAGTAACGAAATAATAATAATATTTTCTTAATAATATGTACATATTATTAAGAAAATATTATTATTATGGAGTTCAAACGTGGCGCAGGGGTACATGTGTGTGAATGTAAACGCAACAACTTGTGTGTTCGATTTCCACTAGAGGAAATGAAATATTGAATATTTGCAAGTACAAACATGGCTTTGTGGTTCTGCCACTCAACAACACAATAGTTCCACAATTCGGCGAAAAGTGGGGAACGGAAGTATCTCAATGGGGACAGATATCTTATCTACAGACACTAGGTTCCTAGGTTCCCTCTGCCTACCTTGCGATGTGCGGGATACAGCGTGAAGCTAAAAAAAATATTATTCCGTAATTAACGGAAGCACGTTATTTTCCTATTATACTTATATCAATATATAAGCGCGTTCGAGCGGATGCAAACTGATTTTATTTTCCACAATGCGTCATTTTAATTGTGCATACTATTAACAAGTAGGAACGAGTAATAATAGCTACTTCTTAGTTATCTTGTATGATGTTATGAAATGTGTTATTTATATCTCTATGTTTATACCTTTTATTATACTTGTGATTTTTTTTTCGTCAAATTAATATGTTTTACGGTGAAGATAGATGATTACTTTCGGGACTTTATAAGAATATAAAAGTTTATAAATAACTGAACTAGCTAACGATTATTAGGAGAAAATAATGTAAGAAGAAAATTAAAGAAGTAATAAATTAAAAACACTAAAAAACTGTATCGACGTACCTTGACGCTGTACCTGCAGTCGAGTAGGATTTTATTATGTCAATGGAAAAGGACTATCACGCTGAACATCTTAAACTAAGGTGGCATTTTATTATTTCTTATAGTTAAGCTGGACTGTTATGGTTGCTTATTAGAGTTCATGTTCAATTTTTATATGTCGAAGGAAAATGTCTATCACGTTAAAAAAATTTGTTAAGGCTTCTTATCGTTTTTTTACTAAGATTTCTTTTATCCTTCACTCTATAAAGAAGAAGATTTTTTTTTATATTTCTTATACTATATGGGAGTTATGTGCAGTTATAAATTTTAATATTCACATACCTATATAGATCAAAGTGCAAACGTTTTGAATACAATGGTAACGAAATGATTATCAGTCTTTTATTAACTTTGTTAGTTAGTTTATGACTTGAATATTTGGTACAATATCCGGCATTTTGAATAATGTGCTTAGATACATATTATATTCAGTAAAAATTTAGCTAAGTCACTGCTCTCCACTTTTTTCTGCGCTTAGAGAGGTCAGTCAATGAGTGTTAAAAGTAGGTTATTTAAAAACTAGATAGGTACTTTTAACTATGTTTTTCTTTGTGTCACACTTTATTTATTGCGGGGTATCCAGAGAGAATGGAGCGCCAAACTCTACGGTCTCGGCACAACTCCTTCGCCTCGTCCTCTGTCGTCAAACTTCCTGAGTATAATCGATTTTTGTAAAATAGGACTACTAAGTATTTTTAATAATTTGATGACTCTCGCTGTGAATGAGATGATATAATTCTGTTGCTTAATCATTGAAAAGTGCTTTAGGTTTATTCTGTCTATTTCTATTGAAGTTCATATTTTTTATGTCTTCTATCTTTTCGTTTTGCAATATATCGAAGTATGTTACGAATAATAATTTCTTTGATTTTCACGATTATTACACATATTAAATGAAACTAAATGAAATTCATGACTAATGTTGAATGCTGAACACAAACAAATGCTTTAGACAGGTTAGACTTAAAAGTTAGTAAGATTATGTTGAGTGAGTCAAAATGTATCAGCCAGCATTTGATTTAAAATAATTTTGCTAAGAAAATTTGTAAATGAGGGTAGTATGGACACAGGATTAAAATTGTTGGGATCCGATTTAAATATGTAGGTATGACTCTACTAAGGTTAATGAAGTCAGGAAACACACCCATATTCTATACAATTTTTAAATATAATCGTGAAGTGAGGAGCAACAGCGTCTGTTATATAACTAATAAAATTGACAGAAATTCCCCAAAGATCTGATAAAATTTTTACATTTAAATATATTTTTAAATCTCATTTTGTACATATTATCCCAGAGACAAAAATCCAATTTTTTTTACACACACAGCTTTTAGCTGTTTTTTTACATATCATTACAAAAACATACATACATATATATATATATATATATATATATATATATTGTTAGAAATCGGAAGTGGGTAACGTTTTTAAAAAAACACGTTAAAAACACACATCGTCTATATGATTCTAATCTATTTGGAAAGGGATGCTATGTAATTGCAATAAGCGATATGTATCACCTACTAACAATACTTCACACTAGTTTCCTTCCAATAGGGGCCGTCACTTACAAGCAATTGCTCCCGATTGACACAATTCCACTGCTTTAATAGTTATTTTCCACCTAAATCTACCCTCTTTTTTACGAATACGCTAACAATATATATACTATCATAAATTATCAGTACATTTTCTTAGAAACGATTACTTTTTTATGACATTTTTCAACTTTCTATCATTGTAAATAAAGTGTTTATTTATAATATATATGTTTTCAAACAGCGGGCTTAAAGTCCAATTACAAAATTTTATCCACAATATTGACATGCAAGAAAGAATAAATAATAGTATATATAATAAATAATCCCATAAAGAGTGAGTATTCTGCATGGACAAAATTGATGAGTAGAATGATATGCTTAAAGATTCTGCCTACAGTACTTTATAGCAAGCTAGTTTCAAAATACTCTATTTAAAAACATATACACTATAAAGTCAAGATCCCTAATGACAGTCACAACCCATCTAAGTGTAACAAAAGCCAAAACGGCGTTGAGTTCCGCAACTCTTCTTCTATGATTTTCTCATGGATAAAATTGTCAGAACTAGACTAAATTAAAATGAGACTAAAGGGGAAACACCAGATTTCAAATTAAAAAAGTCGTTGAAATCGAACCCAGTCGAAAGTTAAGGTAACAAACATAAAAAAACATTCGAATTGAGATCCTCCTCGTTTTACAGAAGTTGGTTAAAAACAACTTAAATTTTGTCATTCCTTCGAGTGGAGATCGAACCCATGGTTATCGCATCATACGCTATAAATATCTAGATAAAAAATACTTTGTTACGAGTTTTACTATGATCATCATCTTATTGTAGTAGGTACTACACATAAATCTTGTTTCGCGGAAAACAGGCAATCATTTCAAATACTTTTACGTTTCATAATTTTGTTTAACATGTTAATATAAATAAATAAATAAATAAATAAATAAAGCCTTTATTCGCTGACCATTTCAAAACTACTGTTTTTCAACTACAATTTTTTTTTAAATAAAATAAAGTAAAAGTTAGTAGACATTAAAAGTTTGAAGATTTATAATTCAAAATATTTAAAGGCATAAATATATATATAATTAGCTGCCAGTTTTTTGGTCAGGTTGTCCCTCGAAATAGGCCTCCCCCATTGTCTTCCACTGTTCTATGTTCCAAGTTAACCTTCTCCATCCTTTTGGTAAATCGTCCTGGGAGGACGATTTACTTTTCTTTTTATTTGGCGTCCTTCTTGCCTTTTTCCGTTTCTAGGATACCATTCTCTTACGGTTTTTATCCATTTACCTTTGTTAGTTCTCATAGAGTATCCAAACCAGTTCCACTTTAATTTTATTATTCTTTGTATCACATCACTAACCATAGTCCTTTTCCTTATTTTTGAAGTCGTCCATCGATCCTTTAGCCTTATATTCAGCATACTTCCCTCCATGCTCCTTTGACAAACCATAAGTTTTTGATTGTTTTTATTTGTAGCAGGCCAAGTTTGACATCCATAAGTGAGGCATGGCAGAATACATGTGTTATACAGCTTGCTTTTTATTGACATTGGCATTGATTCATTCTTGACTATTTCTTTTAGTGACCAAAACTGGTTCCATTTGTTACTTATTCTTCTTTAAATTTCTTTTGATTATTGATCACTAATAGATAATACTTGTCCTAAATATATGAGTTCATCTACATATTCGATAACCTCTTGATCTATTTCAATTTTTTCCCTAATAGTATTTGTCGTTAGTTAGGCCGGTCGTGGCGCAGTGGCACAGGGTGTGACTGTAAAAACCGACTAGTTGTGGGTTCGATCCCCACTCGAGGAGATGAAATATTTACTTAAATTTATATTTCCATTTCTTCGCTCTGGTGTCGA
>DWMY01002441.1:0-11824 GCA_018249775.1 Heliconius hecalesia formosus
TGTTATGTTAACGTCGCTGAAAGAAAAACACTCTTAAACTGTTTACAAGTTATCAGTTTAAAGATAAATTTTTTCAAGGGTAATAAAGAGTAAATAAGAGAAGATATTCCTCAGTATTCTATGGATTCCGTACAAGTCCATCGCGTTAGTCGTTATAGGGTAAGGAGCTCAGAGCAGTGCCTGTACTTTCGACCCAGATGTAGGTTTAATTCTTAATTTGATGCGCATTTTAAGTTATTTTTTGTATAATTATAATGAAAATAATGACATTATCAGATTTATTTATTTTATAAAAATATATAGTATAGCTTTCCTTTCTTAGAACGAAGTAATTCAGTGTAGAGGCGACGGTTGTGGTTTTGATTATCACTTGGGGGAATAACTAAATTTAAATTATTTTTTATTTCCCCATTTTGGCAGACAAAACGTTAAGTTCCACCATTCAATACCGAAAATTCTCTAATTTCTGCTATTTTAAATATTATTATGTTACACGGGAAACAGCGTGATGCTGTTTTGTGTTCAATATTTCCCTGTGGGGCTCTAGTCAGACAAAATGTAGTGGTGTTTTCCGCCAATGTCACTGGCGAAACATTTCGAACAAATTAATATACCCTGAAAAAAAAATAAGTAAAATGAACATAGGCAACCTTTTCCTCAAAAAATAAAAAGTTTAACAAAAATAAAACAAAATTAAGAAATAAAACTTACACAACTTTAGATTTATCGCTGTCTCATGTATGGTTTATTTATATAATTTATAGGATCACATTTGTTTGTCCTATGAATCTACGAGCAGCTAATCGCGGGGCGAGGCTTTCCGTAATATTTTTCAGTTTCAGTTGACACAGAAGTTTAATGTTTATAAACTTCAGAGAATTAGCGATTTTATAAGATTTATTAAGAAGTTTTATATATTAAGTCTGTAAGTTTTTAAAGACTTTTTATGTAAAGACTGGCTGAGGTCGTCAGGGCGCAGGGGCACAAACGTGTGACTGTAAACGTGACTGGTAACGGTGGTGGGTGCGATTCCCACTTGAGAAAATGAAATATTTTAGTATTTTCATTTCCACGCTCTGGTAACGAGATAGAGCGTGGCGTTGACTTCCGCAACTCTGTTGAGTCGCAATGTCTTCAGAATTCAGTGGGAGTTGGGGAATGGAAATGTTCTTATGAGAACGGAGTGTCGGTCAATGGGTTCCCAGGTTGCTTCTCCCCTACAATATGATAAAAAAGCTAAATAAAAGAAACGAAAAAATTTTAAATGTTAAAATATTATGGTTATAAACATTTTGAATTACATGATTCAAAATTCGTATTATGAAAATTGTAGGTTATCTCAAATATCGATATTATTTTAAGCAATCGATTACGTAATATATTTTTTGATGAAACGACTAGAAAATTTATTAGTATACATAGAAAAATGTAATCAATAGTAAAATGTTTAGAATGTTTATTTTCTCAATATCTGACATTGACTGTGACAAATGGACGGACAAAGTGATATTTCGCTGGAATTTCGTAAATTTATATATTGAGTATGAAATTTATTTAGGCACGTGTTGTCAAATATACGCGTTGTTTATTGCATGTTCTGTGTGTGTTCTGTACTGGAATTGAATCTTAACGATTTTAATTTAAAAAGTTTAGGAGGATGAAGCTAGTTGTGACACAGAGGTAGACGCGTACGAATATAAGTGCGACAGGTTGTGGGTTCGATTTCCACTCTAGGAATTAAAATATTTAATATTTTTTTCTCCGCTTTGATGACGAGACAAATTGAATACAGAAAAATACTTATTGAGAAAACGTATAAAAAATAAAACGTAGCAGGATATGAACCTGCGCCATTTTGAAAACCGTCCAAGAGCTCTGACCAACTAAACAATACGTTCTCATCGGGCTACGTCGTAATTCTTATACGCTTGTTACGTACGACTTATTTTATGTTTTGTACGACTTATTTTATGTTATTTTACGTTTTGTACGACTTATTTTATGTTTACACAGAGATTATACGTTTTCTTAATAAGTATTTTTTTTCCTAGGTGGGGAATAACACTTTAAAAATGTTAATAATAAGTTGGGTAGTAGAGGTAGAGATATCTCTAACTACAGCAAAGCCATGAAATTAAAATATTTCATTCCCCGGATGATGATGAAACTCACAGCCGTCTCTTTGCAGTCGGAACCCATCGTACCACATTGACTTCGATATTTCCTTATTTATTTTTTTATCTCCACACTGTATCCCGCGTGTGATAGTCACTCGGGGGGAACCTAATGTTATGGCACTCCCTCAAAATTTTGAGACATTGCGTGTTGAGTGGCGGAACTCATGACGGCGTGCGCTTTGCCTTGTTTCCACAGCGTAGAAACTAAAGTAGTTATTGGTCGTTTTTTATAAAGTTTTTGTGCAATCATGTCAAATTTCTAAGCCACTACAAACATAAAGCACGAAAGTTTGTTTTTGATCGCACATTACAATTATTCTACTTGGCGGTCACTTCAAACGAAGCAATATATAAAACAGTTTCCATGATTTATTTTAATATGTAACACCAAATTTCCGACGTTCAAATGGCGTCTTCCTCATTATTTCGTTTGTTGTTAATTCATTATTTATTGACATGGTCATATAATAATATTTCAGTGAATGTAGAGCAAATGACATGAACTCGTGAGTTGCGATTGAGAAATCTGAAATATACTCGTATGTATGCTTATAGTTTCTAGAATATTTTTAGGGTTCCGTATCTCAAAAGGAAAAGCGCAACCCTTATTCAAAACTTTGTTGTCCTTCTATTTATTTATCAAGAACATTTATGTTAAGTTCACGTTAAGGTAAAGGTGAATAAAGGTAAAATTAATATCAAATATCTAAATTTTCTAAGAATAAATTAAGTTTCTAAGTCAATGCAATAAAAAAATACGAGTGTTTAACCGAAAGAATAATGAAATACCTCATGGAAAAAAATCATTATACAAATATATTTGTAGTTGAAATGAGTGCATACAACCGAAAATTTAAGTTTCTAAGATTTATTCGCCACGTAATCAAAACTTATAGGGTATTTCTCGTAGACCTACAACCATAAAATTTAGCAACAAGAAAGAATTTCCAGTACAAATAAAGTAAAGGAAAAAAAATACAAGCTACAAACTTACATTTGTAGTTCATTTCATACAAAATGAGTGCAAACGCCAAAACTTAAGTTTGAACATTTTTAATAAGTTATACTTCCTGTTGATCTACAATCCTGAAATAAGTACAGAAACCTCGGGATGATGAAAAAAACGGACAAGCTCGAGTCCTTCCCTGTATACTTGACCGGTTTTTTTAGGGTTCCGTACCTTTTAAGGAAACAAGGAAGCCTTATAAGATCACCTTGCTGTCCGTCTGTCAGACTTCATCTCAGGAACGCTTTTAGATATCGAGTTTAAATTTAAACCTTATACTGAGATCTATGATCCCATGATTTCCTTATAAAAAAAATATTTCTATATTTACTTTTAAAAAAATATGGCCGTTTATATCGCAAGAAACGCGTATTTCGACATTATCAAAATTCATAGGGTACTACTATACAGGGAAACCTATACATTTGTGGTTAAATCCTTAAAAATAATAGCCTTAAAAAGGGTACTAAATTTGTTAGGTTCTGCCTAAGCTAAGCCTGAATTTCAGAATATGCCCAAGTACTCCATTTTTTTACGGAATATGGTTGGCGAGCCCGACTCGCGCTTGTCCGGTTTTTTAATTTTAATTTTATTTTTACGTTTATTGTGGTATTACCACCAAATATTAAATCATACAAATATTTGCCTGTCGAGGTCCACGACTTTAGAATAAGATCAACTCTTGCTGTTCGAATCGTACCCACTACTTACGTCAGTCAAAAATATCCACACATTAATACTGTTATTATGAGATCCATATACGAGTACGAGTATACGACATTGATTGACGCTGATTGTAATTATCAATTTGGAAGGCTGCCTACAGCCTACAGCGGTACAGTCCTAAACTATGTCATTTTCATTGTATATTTACTGATGTTCTTAGAATATTCGTCGCTATAAGATTTTTTAGGTTTATATATTTATTGTCTTATTTTAATTAGAATGAGGCTGTCTTGGCCTACGCGGCGGTTGTGAATTCGATTTTCAATCGAGGAAATGAGTTATTTTTAACGCCTTGCTCTAGTAACAAGACAAAGCTTGATAAGGGACGGACTGTCACAACACTAGGATAGGTAGAAGGAACTTTACCTACTTGATATATGTGGATTACAGGATGAAGCTGAAAAAGAAAATTATAGTGAAGAAAATATCGTAGGTTCGGCCACAGATTCGGTTTCGGCCAAAATACGGTCGAATCTTCAACCAAACCGGAACTAAGTACTTGTTAGGCGTCACTCTGCTAATTATTGTGGTTCATAAGTTAGTTATTAAGTCAGTTTGTTAAATGTAAATTATAAATTTTGTATAGGATTATCTCTATAGCTTTGGAGATGATAAGGATAAGAGCGTAGTTAGTCTTATCTTTGAATACAAAATATTACAGATATTAATTTGCGAGGCTATTTATTTGATACGCTACACGGTATAAATTCAAAACTTATATTATTAAAATAAAACACAAATATTGACAAAAAGGAACGCATACCATTTAGAATAAAAATGTTACATTAAAGTACCAATACACTTTAAAAAAAATAATCTTATTTTATATTATTATTCCTTAAAATCATTTTGTATGCCTTATATTTCGAAAATAGTAAAACTACGGACCATGCAATATAGGGTAAAAATTGTTGGTGATGACCACCTCTATCGACGGTTTCAGTTAGTCTTTAATTATACTGTATATTCAAAAGTTTCGGTTTCGGTTTTGGCCGAACCTGAGGGCAAAGCCGAAGGTTCAGTTTCGGTTTCGGATGAAAATCTCGTTTCGGTCGGACACTAAAATATTATCAAAAATATGTATAACAACCATAACGAAAACTACTCACTTAGCGTGACTACACACTGCAATACCTACTGCAATTTGTCACAATTTGTCACAGATATCAATGCTTTTATAATTTACATAAGCTAGATAAAACCACTTTTGTGCCTGGTTGGTTGATTTTTACGTACGATAGGTATATTTAATAAAAATAGAGTTACAGATAAAGCACCTACAACATATATATGAAATAATTCATATTTAATAATAATAAAGTGACAATAGAATATTTTATTATCTGTTTCAAAGTTAAACACATAAAAAATAGTGTTGTACCGTTAAATTATTTTACACTACATTAATTATCGGCAAATACAGTTTCCTAGGCACGCTGACACACGCCGCCCGTCAAACTGTCAACGAGCGGAAACGGCGCCATTACCTACATATACATACATATATACAGTACATACAAAATATCGGCGCATTTAGATTTCTTGTAATAAAGAACAGTTTATATGAAGTTTTTAGGAAGTTTTCATTTATATTTTTAAAATTTTTCGAGTGAATCATAATAACACATATATAACATATCTTAAACACAAAACCTCTTTATTGAACACACTAAGGTTAGAAATATATAATTCACAAGAACTTAAGAAAAATATAAATTGTGTTATCTATTATCGTGAATATCTATTATCAATAAATGTAATTTCTTAATATTAAGCAATTGGAAAGAAAGGACATCGTGTGGTGTAAAAACTTACAATGTCTGCCATCTCTTCACTAAGACTCTCCGTCTTTTAACTATCTTCAATTATAAAGTTTAATTTATGCATAAATATAAATATATAGATTATATGTGCAACATAAGTGATGATTGTAGACTAAGCTTTTAATTTTCATATTTACTCAACAAAATCTTATCTTTTCGTTACTGGGTGACTGACAGACAGACAATGCACAGTCGGATTTAAAACAACACTGAAATTTAATATTTAGGTTCCATAAAAAGAGTAAGGGAAAACTTAGAGACACATTTCGAGGTATAGAAACATATCGAATTTATGCTCATTACATTCATCGTATTAATGTTTTGTGTCGAAAAAATGCGTGTTTTAAGAGTTTTAAAGTATAATTTTTAAGGACCATATTGATAATAAAAGCAATATCTCGTTAACAAAAATATCTCGGATCATTTGGCGTCATGTAACGGCATCTTAATTTAAATCTGAAGGCACGTCCACTGAGCTGCCAACTATTTTTATGATTTTTAATGACAAAACTATCTCATAAACAGAACATTTTATATATTCAGCCACGATTATGTTTATATCTAGCGACATGGTCCCGAGACGTAATAACAACGTCATTTGTAATAGCACTCATAATTTAGATGGCGTAACTTATGGATTCAGAAATATGTGGTGATATTCTGTTGAAATATTCAAATTTATGGCATACTTAGTTGAATATAAGAAATTGATTCTTTTTGTAAATTAAAATTTATCTGGCTCATTAGTTAAATTTCAATGAAATTTTATTTCATATTGTAAAATTCATAATAATAGAGGAACTGCAGCATATTTGGAATACTAGTTTGTTTTTTGAGAATAAATTTAAAGAGAAATGGAATGGCTCAATAAAAAATACTTTATATTATTGGAAAAGTATTAAACTTCAATAATAATAACCATCAAACAGAACAAAAACCAGAAACATTACCAAATGCTTATCAAATTAAAAAAAAGTACAAAAGCTAAATTTGACTTAGGTTGCAGGTAATTTGGAATATAGTTTTCCAAATTATAATTACATTTTTTCTTTGAACATTGCAAATATTTTTTCTTAGAAACTAATAGATTTCTTTTTTATAACGGTTTTATAGTCTTTAAGTGTCTAGGTAATAATTTTTTTTAAATCAAAATATCTAAAAACAGTTTAATTCTTAAGTAATAAGCTTCTCTGAGAAACATTCGAACTTCTTCACTGTAGTAGTATTTTAGTCCATGAAAGTGAACTTTATGCGTTCAATTAGGTGGTAGTGATAGGATAGTCACCTGATGCTGATTTGCTAGATTTGGATTGGAATATTCCAAATTATGCTCACTGTCGGTATTCCACATTAACAACATATCATTCTAACCGAAAACGTAATGTGACATTTTTTATTTTAAAAATATTAAAAAAATCTAAATTATATAAGAAACCAATAAGGTCACTTAATTGTTTAAATAATTACAATGAAGATTTTACTTATAACAGTAAATGATTAACACTGATTGCATTCTTCCCGAAAAAGTTTTCAAATCAAGCGTCTCATTCCCTTCGCGCTGGTAGCCGGAATGTCAAGATGATATCTTGTTTTTAATACTCAATGACTCTATGTGTCTTATGACGTTGTATTTACGGTTAAAAAATACAGATGACATTTATATTCATTTAGATAACGAAGTATTCCAAGTTACCTGCAGTATCCCAAATATGCTGCAGCTCCTATAATTGTAAGAAAGCATAATATTTTACATGCTGATTAGGAAGAAGAATATTTTTAATTTTTATTATAATCTACCAACAGATCCAATGATCAAACATAACACTGGATGTATTATAATTAAAAACTTTAGGTTTTTAATTTACACTAAAGTGGCTAATTTTAACTACGCAAAAAATAATATATATAGTGATAATATAATTATTAAATATATTTTAACAGTCGTCACTCACCAAACCCACCGTATAAGCAATATTCAATTTCACAAAAATCAATAAACTACAGTACAGCTAACATTACAAACAAAACATGCCCAATATATAATCACACTCCACACTGTATAATACAATACAAGTTTACTATTTGAAGAGTTGGACGGAGGTATAGCTTTGCTAAATGGCTTTTATGTCTGGACTCTGGAACTCTATCGTTGGTGGCAACGAGAAGGAAGTTAACTGGAACGATATCTCCGTATTCTATTTTGATAACAAAAAGAAATATTTCTCAGTGTCAGAAGTTGATAAAGAGGACGAGCCTATAGTGTTTTCTGAAGCTCATAAGATAACGTTCAACAAAACTGGTCTTGGACTATCCTATACACCGCTTAATTTCATCACGATTTATCACATAGATACGAGAAAAGGTTGGTTTTTAAGATGTTAGAGGAAAAAAGAAACCTGATTGGTTTATTTCAATAGATTATTTTTCGTAATTTCCCTTCAGGATAGATTTCAGGGAGTAATTTAATTTCAGGAGACATTTTAAGTAATTAAGAATAGTTAGTTCCTTTATAATGTTATATCAATTGACGATTAATTTTAACACCCTCATGTTTGAGCATCCAATGATATCCATTATATTAATGATCTCGTTTTTTTGCCTTTTTTCCCCATATTAATAATTTTATATTATATTTTTATGCGTATTACAATCCTAATATATTATTTTCCAGCGGAAGTAAAGATGCCAAGCGGTCACGTTGATCAACCCGTGATAGAGGACAACCGGGATGGTACAGTCAGCATTAAGTACGATCCTCGGGAGGAAGGTGTTCACGAACTTTATGTGAAATATAATGGGGAACATGTACAAGGTAATTTAATTAATAATGTAATTTGAACTTCATATAAATTTAGATTTTCAATAACATAAATAAACTATGATTTTATAAATTTTATACCTCGTAGCCCGCAATTGTGGAGTCGAGGATCACACTAAAATTAAAAGAATCTAAGAATTATACGGCGAATGCAAAAATCAGAATTTTGCACAATTAAATATTTTTAAAGTATTATTTTACAATTAAGAAACAAAAATGTATTTTTGAAAACGTGTAAAATTTTAAACTCTTGGAAACCATCTTAGCAGACAAAGTCGTGGATGATTTCCAAGAGACACGAGTTAAAATCTCGCTAAAATAAAAAATTATACATTTTCTTTTTACTCTTAAAAATATCAAGATTTAATCTTATTCCTGATCCAGGATCTCCTTACAAATTCCACGTGGACTCCATCTCTTCGGGCTACGTGACGGCGTACGGCCCTGGTCTCCTCAACGGTGTGAGCGGGGAGCCCAGCCAGTTCACTATCAGCACCAAGGGTGCCGGTGCTGGTGGTTTGTCCATGGCTGTTGAAGGTCCCAGCAAAGCTGAGGTGATTTTCTTCATGTACTGTTTGTTATAATGTAATAATGTTGGTATTAACCAAATAGTGTGGTGTGGTTGAAATGTGTCTGACACAAGACGAATTATCAATTGAAATCACGTTAAAGAAGGTTTTTTTTGGGTAGATGTTGTGTAATAAAGTGTTAGGTTCGATTAGAACTACTAGTTATATCGTAATGAATAAAACATTATAAGGGCTTTTTCACTCCGCTATGTTCCCGAGTGGTGCATATGCACTATGCAGCGTTTTTAATTTAACAAAGCTTTTTTACCAATCCTTTTACTTAAAGGACGAACAACAATGAATTCTATTTATTTTTTTGTAACATATTCCTATTATTAGTAAACTATTAATGAAAAGTGGAATTAAGTTTTGTACGATTATATTGATTTAAATTGTTTTCATTTCTTCGCTCTGGTAGACAGAACGTGGCGTTAAGTTGCGTCACTTATCATGGAATATATCGAACATTTGATGAAAAGTAGGGAATATAGTTTCTTAACACAGGGTTACCTCTGTCTACATCGTCATACGGGAAAAAGTAAAATATATATATTTGTAAAAACAATAATTTCAGATCACCTGCCACGACAATAAAGACGGCACCGTCGCAGTGTCGTACCTCCCCACAGCTCCCGGAGAGTACAAAATCTCCGTTAGGTTCGGAGATAAGCATATTAAGGGATCGCCTTTCCTTGCTAAGGTTAGTAAAATAAAAGACAAATTAAAATCGAATGTCAAGATTTAATAATAGCTTTATTAAGCAACTAATATATTGAAGTACTTTTAGTTTAATACTTTTAGGATTAGGATTTAAAACCTCACCTCTTCTGTCTTCTGTCAAGTTTTCAAGATACTCTGGTTAAAATCTGGAATGGAATGTATGGTGGAATAAAAATTCAAAAATAAACTTTTTGTTTGATGCTATAGGACTTTAGAGTAGCCTATATTTACAATATGTTTATGAGCTCAAATTTCATATTGATAACATTATAATATTTAAATGTATACTTTTGTTCAGGTTACAGGTGAAGGTCGTAAGAGAAATCAGATCTCTGTTGGTAGCTGTAGCGAAGTCACTCTACCAGGCAAAGTTAATGACAATGACATCAGAAGCCTCAACGCTTCTATTCAGGTAGTTTTGTACCATAATTTAAATAATTATTTATTTATTAAGGCTAATCGTGGCGCAGTGGTACAAGCGTGCGACTATCACGGCAGATTGTGAATGGGATGGTGGGATTCCCAAGCAAGAAAATTAAATATTTAATATTTTTATTACCTCGCTCTGGTAATGAGAACAAGTGCGGCGTTGAGTTGCGCCACTCTCCTCGCAGCACTCCAGAATTCAGCAGAAAGTGGGGAACGAAATGGTCATAATAGGACCGTTCCTACACTCCGTAGTGTATGAAAATTAGGTTTCCAGGTTCCCCCTGCCTACTCTGTTATGTGTGGGATATAGAGTAATTCTAAAACGTACACATACTCAGTTTTTGCTTACCAAGTTAGTACGCACGTTCTTAATTGTTCTTGCTCACCAGGTTAGTTAGGTGGCCCTCTGTATAGTAAATTTTAAAATATTTATGTTTTCTTTGTTATGTGAACTTAATTTTATTCATTATGTAATTTCGGTTTCAGGCGCCTTCTGGTCTCGAAGAACCTTGCTTCTTAAAACGCCTGCCCTCTGGCAACATTGGTATCAGTTTCACTCCGCGTGAAGCTGGACAACACATCGTGTCCGTTAAGAAGATGGGTGTGCATATTCAGAACTCTCCATTCAACATCACCGTCCAAGAACAGGAAGTTGGAGACGCTAAAAAAGTTAAGGTATGAAAGATTTATATTATTAGGGTTCCGTAATTCACGAATATATCAAAACCCATTCCATGTCTGGCTGTCCGTGCGTCAATAGGCTGTATTACGTGAACCGTGATAGTTCGATAGATGATATTATATATAATACGGTACAAAACGCGCGCGAGCCCGACTTCCAATTGGCTGGTTTAATAATTAAATAATAACATACATTTCTATCTGCAACTTTGTTCTGAAATTTTCTTTTAACTGATTGCAGTGAAAAATATTAAACCATGTGTTCCCACACTTTCGCTGTTTATTGTCACAATATAATAGAAAATTTTAGACTTTGTGGCTTCTTTGGCGAATATGTGGTGAAGTAGCAAATTAGGGTTCTACTTAGTCTTGCCATAAATATTGATATAAAGAAAAAGAAGATTTTGTATTGCACGCAATACTTATTACTATTACAGTTTAATACGTTAATAAAAAACCATTTAAAATATATAAATCTTATTCGAAGTGGTTGCTATTGGCTGCCATACAGACCTTTAAACGTTGAGGCCAGTTTCTTTCTCCATAGAAAAAATGCGTGCTATTGATAACTGAAAATGTAATAGTAATAAATGCTACGTACAAAAAAAAACTTTTTCCCCATGAAAAATCTTCACTGTCAATATTTAGGTTGTTTTTGGAACTCCAAATTATCATGGCATTTAGAGCAAGATTTAATTTCTAAAACATATAAATTAAAAAAAAATAAATCAGCTTCACGCTGTATCCCGCACAGCAGGGTAGGCAGAGGAAACCTAGTGTTAAGACACTCCGTTCCCCACTTTCTGCCGAATTCTGGAGGCAGTGCGTGTTGAGTGGCAGAACTCAACGCCGCGCTTTGCCTCGACACCAGAGCG
>DWMY01002442.1:0-11823 GCA_018249775.1 Heliconius hecalesia formosus
GTCAAAGATCACTTTGAACCACAATATGTGTCGCTTCTTTACATATATTGCCTTTATAAGAAATTCGATCCTAAAAGATCGTGCCATTATAGGCTTCGAATTATTATATTATTTATAATATACTTGGTACGAGTCTTTATGTGCATCATATTTATTAGTACCGTAGTACTTAAGAGTTCGACTCGACCGCTGCCTTCCAGCATCACCACCACCTATATAGACAGAATGACGGTAGCGACACTCGGGACGACAATACACCAACTCGTCTCGTCTCTCTATGAAAAATATATAGTTTGTATTATTCATAATTAACTATGTTATTTATGTATATTGCCATGCATATTTTATTTATTTATTTATTTTTAACTCATATCTGAGGTACATACTGTTACAACCGTCGTTAATTAAGGCTAAATATTCTTCTATCTCCCTTGAATTCATGGTTGCATCTGCAAAACAATATAATATACCAGATCACAGATATGAGCATACAGTCTGTACTAACTGCATAGTGTTGCAGATTTACAACTTCAAAATAGAAGCAATTTGTACAAAATCCAAAATGCTATTGTCCTAATCAATTACCGTACCGAAAAGAAGGTGTATTATTACAATAAAATAAAAAATGAATTTATATACCTTCGAAAATCAACTATTTACTCCACACACACTATTCCAATTTTCACCTGCTACAAATTTCCGACAGTCAATGCTTTGTGAATGTCAAACTGGCATTTGACAGACGCGAAAGAAAAAATGTGCTCGATAAAAAATATTGTCCTGATATTAGTAATTCTACAACAGTATGCGTTGCGCTCATAATAATGATTTGGTAGCAGTTTTACGTCAATATGCATTTAATGGTACCTTTTGTCTGTCGTTTGCTGTCATCAGCCTTTTTGCACACATACCATCATCCTCCTCATGCTTTTTATGTGATCTTCTATATTGTGTTTTTGAAGGTCAATCGACGTCTGTTTTTGCCTCTCTTTCCTTATGGATATCTTTCCTTGTCTTATCAATTTATATAGAAAATAAAACTCAACGCCACGCTTTCGCCACTCAGCAATGCCTCCAGAGTGAGGAACGAAGTGTCTGAGCATTAGAGCTTCTGCCTACTCTGCTGTGTGCGGGATACAGCGTGAAGCTGATTTTTTTTTTTTAGGAAATAGAACATTTTGAATTCTATTATATAAAAATATTTTCTATATTTCTCATCGGGTAACTTATTTACACGAGAACAGTGCGCAGCATGAGTTATGTTCAAATTTTGAAACAAATTAATATTTATACAACGAGAGCAATAAAACGCAGGTGTTGTATTTCGAAATTAATTTTGCAGACCATACATGGGCTTGTGAGCTTTTACGACAGATGGATGTATTTTTATAACAACCATTACACCTTTGTTACCTGTATTTCGATGGTCACGGTATTTTCTTTATAAAAGTCCTTAAACATGTTAGTATACTTTGATTTTATCTAACAAATACATATAAGCACTATTATTCACAACAAAAATATATCATTCTGCTGTGGTTTCATGTCAAAATTCTTTAATATAAACCATATTTGTTTAAAACTCTGCGATAATCAGTAAAACTCATAGAGATACACATACAATAAGCGCACGTTTTTAAACACAAAGAGTCTAGAGATAGCGAACTTAAAGTACAAGATTTTAGAACCTCTTCTTTTCACCCAGCAAAGTGTTATCAAATAGATATATTTTTTAAGTTTTTTTTTATCTTTACGCTGTATCCCGCGCATAGAAGAGTAGGCAGAGGGAACTTAGTGTTAAGGCACTCCGTTCCCATTAAGGTACTACCGTTCCCCATTTTCCGCCGAATTTTGGAGGCATTGTGTGTTAAGTGGTCACACTTTTCCTTGTTCGATAGAGGACACGAAGTATTTAATATTTTCAAATAAGAATTGAACCCACGACCTATCGCACTTACTTTCGTACGCTTTTGTCCTTACACCACGACTAGCCTCTTTTTTCAGAAATTTTACCCACAATTTTTATTTTATTACTATTTTAAATATAATCGCCTTCTCAAAATATTTTATAATATATTATCTTAAGAATAGATAATAAGAATAGACTTATGACTAATAATTAAGAATTATTTGTCATAAAGCAACCTTTTTGCGATTTATACATAATAATGTATAAATCCTATCCTATTATTCGTCTTTTAAATATTAATTTTATCGAAACGTTAGCAATTAAATTAAAATATATTTTACTGTTATTTATATAGTTATATAAATAATAATATAAACAAGTTTGCATAACATATAGAAATTTGTTATTACAATCAAATAAATGTTTATAAAAAATGTAATAAGTTATTTTATGCTTGCAGTAAATTGTGAGGTTTATATGATAAATTAACCAGCGTGATACCAGCGTGATTTCCGCATTGACAAGCTATACTTGGAAGTGTTCTTACTTAGTTGGTTCAAGAAATTGACGTATTACAACAATGTGAGGGAAAGGAAATAAAAAAAACAATTAAACAAAATCGATGAATTGTTCAACTAGAGAAAAATAACTTAGTTGTCAGATTTGAAAATTAACATCTGACAATGGAACATTTGTGACTGTTTTCTTGTTACAACGAATAACAATTCTTTAACAGCATATACGAGACCGTGCTTGTAGATTTTATTCTGATTTAAACAATTAGGCGGTTTGGTCATATACTATGCTTTGCTGGTACCGACGGTGTTATACGGCAACGAAACGTGGTGGGTATTACAGTAGATGAATACTGCTGGGGAGATGCCATCTCTTCGTAGGATATGCGAAGTGAATTAAAAAAATATATGAAAATTAAAATTTAGTGTACTCTAACAAGGTTTTTCCCATTAAGCTTAATTGATGGCACATTTTCCGGTAGTCTGTTACCAGCCTTGAAGACTAGATATTCACTTTTCTTATTATTGTACACTAATCCATGCACTTTTAGACGGAATGGCAGGTAATAGTTCGGAAGACACGGTGAGAATGAAAGAGAACGTGCTCAGGTGGCTTTCTGAGAATGAGTGATAAAAAATTACAAATAAGATTAATGAAAAAAGCAAAGAAGAATTGAGATTGAGAGCCATACAAATGTAAATCTTCAGAGCGGGAGGTGGTTGATAAATGACCGGGTTTATCTAAAGAATGTTTACAATATATTATACAAAACATTTTACATGTTATCGTACTGGTTTAACATCCGTATCCTTAACATAAAATAAGGAACAAAATGAAAAATTAATTAGGCTTATGTGGGTTCGATTCCCACCCAATATTTTTTTTTCGGTCTGGACAATTTGCAGCAATCATTTAAAAGTAAAAGTAAGTGTCTTGACACTAAATTGTCTCTGCCTAATTCAACCATGCTATATTATATGTGAGTGAAATGTTACAATACTCATTCTACTAAGGTTCTATATGAATTTCTCATCGTATGTCCAGTCCAGATTGAATAAATTTTTTGGAATCCATAGTTTGCGTGTACCTAATGAATGGAATTTTGGAATCTTATTCTAGTTAACTATTTAGGATTTTTTTTTACATTTTTAAAGTGTTATTCCACATTTAGGAAAGAACACGTAAACGTTTACATAAGAACTCTTTAGGAATTTTAGGGATTATTAAGTTAATATAAACGAAAGTCTAGTTATAAATATAACTGTAGCGTCGTAGAATCTCCGTTTATAAGTCGTGGGTTGTTTATAAAGGACGCTGGGTAACACAGTGTGACATATTAACTGTAACATGGATATAATGGTTAACGCTTAATACTGAGTAACGACGTAGGAAACGAGAAGTTAGCTTTATATAATCACCACGTTTTCTTTATTTCTTTTTTATTTGATTTATTAAAGGTAAAAGATAAATTTGGAACTATCACTGTATAAAAATGGATCACACTGTAAAAAAGAAAAAGAGAAATCGTGGCCACAACACTGTACTTGATGACATAACGGAACGATTCATGATCAACACAAACGGCGCATATCAGACAAGAGCTGAAATTCTGAGAACATTGCTTGCGAATTAATATATTTTTTTTTGTTTAATTTTTTTATTGATTTCTAATATTAATAAATATTTCAAAAAAAAAAATTGACACTACTTTTAGTAATAATTCACACAAATGCAAAGCTCAGATTAATCCTTATGAACTATATAGAAGATATGACACGTTGACGACATTTTTATATCTCAAAGGACAATTTTATTTTATGAGCCTTAACATGTTCAATATAAATAGAGATAATCTATTAAAATACCATAGACATCATACATCATTCATAAAGATAAAATAAATATAATTTTTGTTTCATCTAAAATATAGGGATTTTTTGTAATATTACTTCTCAATAACGCGGAGAACTCCCATATGTGTTATTTGGGGCCATGTAATGTGGTCCATAAATTATATGGTAAAAGCGGCACCTTTGTTTGTCTTCCTTATTAGTTTATAGGATAAGGACAAGTAAATAAATGCATTTTTTTGGGCTTCACGCTGTATCCCGGATATTGCAGGGTAGGCAGAGGGAACGTGGGAAACGTAAGTGTTAAGACACTCCGTTCCGACTAAGATATTTCCATTTTCCACTTTCCTCTGCATTCTGGAGACATTGCGTGTTAAGTGGCGGAACTCGATGCCGTGCTTTGCCTCGTTACTAGATCGAGGAAATTATAAATTTACATTAACTATTTCATTTCCTCGTGTGGGAATCGAACCTACAACCTGTCGCGTTCACAGTCGCATGAGTGGCCTCATATGCATGTAATTGATGATTTATATTAGTTTTTGCCCTATTATAGGGAAAGTATAGCCTGATCTTAAGTCACTATGATCGCCTTTTGAACTCAACGACCCCTTATCAAATTTTTCAACGGAATTTTCAATTGATGGCGAATCATATCTATAAGATTACGTTAAATATCTTTTTAAGGTACACTAAGAATGTTGTACTTTTTAAAATATTTTAGCTTAAATTAAATTGCCTTATGCTTAAAGTTAAAGGTGCTCATAAAAAATGCAATGATAGTTAAAAGTTGAGATTGCAAAATCACATATAACACTAGTACCAGTACGCTACTTCGTGATTTGGGTGATGAAATACATTTTTATATAGTAATTGCTTAGAAAAATATACTCGAAAAGAATAACTTAATTTTCATTGTTATAATTCAAATATTTTATTACTATAATAATTATTATTTATAAGTGGTAGTGTTTGTAATATAGTTATAAAATATTTTTTCAGCACCATACTTTTCCCCACATACGAAGTAAGACAGAAGGAACTTAGTGTCAAGACACTCCGTCCTTCGTCTTCTGGATGAATTCAATACATTGCGTGGTGAGTGACGATTCAACGCCGTGACGTTGCCAACGTTTTGACTTACCAGAACGGAGGAACGGAGAAACGATAAAATTTAAAGTCGACGGTGCCCTACTGCGCTACGACGGCCTAAAATATAAATATGCCTAAGTAAAATATATTTATATATTGACATTATTTCATGTACAACAAAACGTAATAAGTTTTTTTTTAACTTCCCGCTATATTCAGCATGTAGCTGGGTATGCAGAGAGAGACTAGTGTTAAGACACTCAGCTCTCCACTTTCCGCCGAATTCTAGAAATATTGATTGCGTGTTTAGTGGCGGAAATGAATGCCGTGCTTTGTCTCGACACCAGAACAATAAAAATATTAAATATTTCATTGCTTCGAGTGGGAATCAAAACCTATTCGATTTTAATATATAAAGGCTTCGAGTGGGCTTCAATAAAAATGGTATAGCTAAATTCAAATTGAAAATAAACAAAGTATATCCAGTATGTTATAATCGTGAAAGAAAATTTAATCATTGTAATCAACAATAAACTGAAAGTGACTGAATGTACTGTTAAGTAAAGTAAAAAAATATATATAAAAATATGGAAATTAATAAAAGAACAAAGTAATATTTAAATTAGAAACTTTTACAAAAAGTTATTTTCAGTTTCACGTTTTAGCCTGTGGCGTCGCCCATTTGTTCGAATGGAGATAGCTGACAGTTATGTACGACACAAAACACATTCTAATTGCCTGAGGTACAGTGGGGTACTAAACCATTAACGTGTTTTAATATAACCTATAATAAATAGCCTTCCCAGATAAAAAAGCTATCTAACACAAAATATTTTTTATATTCGATTCAGTAAATCCTGACATTAGCGCTTTAAAAAACTGTTTTTAGGATTCCGTAGACCTTGTAAGAAAAAAAGGAACCCACATAAGATCACTCTGTTGTCTCTGCTGTGTTATCTATCTATCAAGAGACTTTATCTCAGGATTGCTTGGAAATATTACTTACTTGAAATTCAAACCTACATTTACTTAAAAAATATAAAGATATGGCCTTTTATATCGTAAAAACGAGTATTTTGACACTATGAAGGGGATCAAAATTAATAGAGCACTTTCAGTTAACCTAGAATTATGAAATTTGGCAGCTATCATTTACAGGTAGTATTAGTTTAGGAAAAAATCTGAAAATTTATAAAAAAATATCTTGAAATTCTGCAAATTTCGCAGCATAATAATATAGTTAGAAAATGACAATGAAAACAGACAAATGAAAAGACGATGAGTCTATTTACTGTAAATACAAGATTTTTTTAATTTATTTTATCAAAGTAGTGAAATAATAACTTGAAGTCTTAATTATAAGTTCGTTAATTAATATTTGAAGCGTTAAATTTATCAAAATCATATTTTTTTATATTTACAGTAGGATACTGTCTCACTTTACTACGACAGCGTATAATTAATTCTACGATAGATTTTATTTTTCTCCTTGTTTTTTTTTATCTGAGAAAATAATATAATAAAATGATTAAATGAATAAAAAATTATGAAATTGTATAAAATAAAGAATGGTGTGAATTGAACAAAGAAAGATTCCGTTTTATAATTTTTCTGTGCAATTCTGTTCATATTTGAAAAAAAACTGCATAACTACATACTATCGTATGTAACTATCATTATAATGAAAATAGTATAAAAATAATATTTTTTTTGCTTTTACATAGTTCAAAAATTTAAATAATGATTTATTCATTATATTTAGTCCTAATTCATTTGAAAAATATTCGGAAGCTTTAATTAGCTACTTTTGAACTAGTTCTACAGCTATTTCCCGAGTGGGAATCGAAGCCACAACCTTCGCCATTACAGTCAAGCGTACGACTGCGTCACGACAGCCTCAATATTTTAAAAGGAACACATTAGTGTTACATATGAAGTAAATTAATATAGTTTACCTATGATTTATCTGGAATATATATATTTTTTTGTAAATTTATTAGACTACAATTGATGTTGTAGAAAATCTTTTTTTATTTAAAAATATATTATTTGCTTTTATTTATTAGATTCAGGCTTCAAAATCGTTTATATTTATGCCCTTTAGGACTTTATAGATTAGAAAAGTAAGGTAAAATATTACTCGTAAAAGTCAAGTTCTTACATTTTTTATTTCTGTTTAACTTATAAAAAACTTTTCTTGCTCTGTTTTTATTTCTTAATGTTTCTAATTTCAATCCTGTTTTATTCTTTCATTTATTTCAACATAAATTACAAGTCTTGAACTACGATGTCTGTATGTATAATATTATCCCATTGTTGCATATTTTAGGTAAGCTTAACATAGTAGCAAAACGAATTACGATTTATATATTGATAATTTCGTAGTTTATTTTCTTTTTTTTTAAACATTTTTCTAAATAAGTATTTTTTTAAATAAGTATTTTTCTAAATAAGTGTTTATTTTCTTGTTTACTTTTGTTACCCAAGGATTTTTTCACTTAATAATGAATAAATATTCAACGGCTATGAATACCATATGACTTTAACTTTGAACAACTCATAATAACTTATATATAGATGAACTAAAAAAAGACTACCTAACTAGACGAACCGGCAGAAACACATCTAAATTGTATTTCGATAGAGGTTTTATTGTTATTATTTTTTATTATTATTTATATTGTTCCATAGAAAATACCAACGTTTAAATAGTATCTTTGCCTACTCTTTATAAATACAAAAATATCCGATTGACTTGATTCCATGAAATTTGCTTTTTTAACACAGCGTTATAATTATAAAAAATGTATTACGAGTAAAATAACAGATAAGTAAATGTGTCAGGTTTTGTTTTATTATATTGATTTACTTTTATCCATAAAAAATAAATAAATTAGCTTCACGCTGTATTCCGCACACATCAGGTTAGACAGAGGGAACCTAGTGTTAATACCACTCGTATTAACACTACACATGGTCAAGCGTATTGAAAATATTGTAGAATGTTTCGCATAATTTATTAATATATTTCAAAAGAAATAAATACATCAGTAAATAATAGCCATATTCAGCAGAAAGTGGGGAACGTAACTAGTGGGTAGTCAGAGGGAACCTAGTGTTAATATTAAACTAAACTAAACTAGCTTCACGCTTTATCCCTAACGGGGTAGTCAGAGAGAACGGAGCGCCAAACGCTACGGTCTCTACATGCATATTTTGCCTCGTCTACTATCATCAACCTCTTCATACATGCCCTCCGGGGAGTCCTCATGCTTTTTACGTGACCTTCCTCCAGTATCTTTGATACTGTGTTTTCGAAGGTCAACCGAGGTCTCCCCCTGCCTCTCTTACCACTCACTTTTCCATTAAAAATCTTTTTTTCCATTCTTTCGTCACTCATTCGTTCGGCGTGCCCAAACCAGCTGAGCACGTTCTTCTTCATTCTCACCGTGACATCCTCGCTAGTACCTGCCATTCTGTATACCTCTTCATTGCGGATTCGATCAGCTAAGCTGACTCCGCATATCCTAAGAAGAGATCGCATCTCCACAGCATTCATCTTTCTTTCAATCTGATTCTGCAATACCCACGTTTTGCTGCCGGATAACAGCGTCGGTACCAACACTGCATTATGTATGGCCAAACGCGCAGCTGTGTTGACGTTTCGCCCCGTTAACCCAGTTACTGGAAGCAATACACCTTTCCTATATGGCGTTTAAAACAATAATAACGAGAAAATATAATGAAACTTAAATTGTGTATAAAAACGAATGATTCGTGATTTCGCGGATGAAGCCGCGATCGGCACGCTAGTACTTTTATAAAAAAAAACTGTGACTAAAATACAGGTAACAAACTTGTTATGGTTGTTATAAAAATACATCCATCTTACGTAAAAGTTCTTTTGTATGGTCTGCAAAATTAATTTGAAAATACAACACCTGCGTTTTATTGCTTTCGTTGTATAAATATTAATGTTTGGGGGGTTAGCTAGACCAGAAGATCACACTGTGGAGGGACCGTGGTGGAAGCCATATTACCACATAACACAAGCTGCGCATTGGTCCCGTTAAAATAAGTTACCCGATGAGAAAAATAGAAATTGCACCGAGACGTTGTCCCCCTTTTCCTCATTACAACTTTTCCGTAATGTTTCAAAGGTTGTCTGGTAGAGATTGCTTAAAGCAATAAGACCGCCTTTGCATACGTGTTTTTTTATTTATTTATGTTGTTCATTTTATATACTTATTTGTTTTATGTGTGCAATAAAGTTTATTCTATTCTATTCTATTTTTAGAATAAGATCCAAAATGTTCTATTTTTTATATTAATTAACATTTTCCCTTTTTTGTATAAATACAGTAAGCAAGGAAATATATCCCCTGAAGTATTGAAAATGAGAAAAATGATAAATGTAAATGTAAATCTTTAGAGCGGGAAGTTGATAAGTATTATCGGGTTTATCTAAAGAATGCTTACAATATATTATACATAACATTTTACATGATATCGTACTATTTTAATATGGAGCAAAATATATTGGGTTCGATTTCCACTCGAGGACGAAGCTTAGTTTTTTTTCTTCGCTCTGCACAATTTACAGCATTCAGTTCCACCACTGAACACTAAATATGTGGAATTCGGGCAGAAATTTGGTGTCTTGACACTAAATTTCCTCTGGCCATCTCAATCATGCTATATTATGTGTAATCATAAAAAAATATTGAGTACTAATTCTACTAAGGTGCTGGTGCTGTATGCATTTTTCGTCGTATGCCCAGTCCAAGCTGAATAAGATTTTTGGGATCCATAGTTTGCATGCACGCATTTAATTTATTTGTAATTTTATTCTATATAACCTAACCTATAATTTATTTGTAATTTTAGGGATTATTTAATATAACCAATTTCATAACATACATATGTTGTCTATATATATAAATCTAGTTATAAATATACCTGTGGCGTCGTAGAAGCTATTTTTATAACGCATGGGTTGTTTATAAAGGACGCTGGGTAGCAAAGTGCGATATATTAATCGTAACATGGATATAATGGTTATCGCTTAAAACTCTATAACAACGTAACATACGAGAAGTTAGCTTTATATTATGACCACGTTTTCTTGTTATTTTTAGCACTTCTCTTCTTCTTTAATACTTGTGTTTTAATATTTAGTTTTTAGACTACACAGTTAAAAAAGAAAAACAAAAATCGTGGCGACTACATTCCTGGTATCACAGACACACACGCGACACACACCGCCAGAAGACCCCATAAATAAAATTCCAAAAGGGCATCAAGCGACAAATTGTGGAATAAATTTCTCCGCTACAAACGGTGTACGCAAGCCGCGCTCGGAGTCTCACAGGACGCCCTTGCAACGCCGTGTTCTCATTGCTTATACTTTTCACGCTTGGTTTCCAAGCCAAAGTCAGAGCTCTTCTAGCTCAGCCTCCCAAAGCCCGGTGAAGCTGTAGAGGCCATTAGAAACAATAGCCTACAACTCATTCGAAAAAGGAAAACGAACGGACTGTTCCTGATAACATCCTTATGTTTGACGATTCAGTCTTCATCCACACATGAGACGAAAGTTAAAATTATGATTATGGTGTTGAGTATGAGGATGCAGTGTCCGGTACAGAAAAACTGATATATATTTTTAGCTTTATAGCAGATTATAAGAATTTCTATGATATTTAGGTCCATTTTGTTTTGGCTAAATATCATAGACTTACATACATTCTGCTGAAAAATGAAAAGTTTCTGCTTCTGAGCATGATATTAACAATTTATATAATTATTTTTTTTTTCGTTTCAACAAATTAAATTGATATTTTTTTAACAAATCGAATTGTCAACTTTGCTCTGTTGGCATTTTTACACGAGTCCTAGTTTTGTAATAGGGTTTTTTATAAAAAAACTATTCATATTCTGAAAGAATCGAAGAGTTTCCGTATTTGAGCATAATTTTAACTTTTCATAAACTTCTTTACGACTCTAGCTATTTACGAAACGAATGTTCTTTTTATGTTATATGTAATTAACTGTGGACGAGGCAAACGAGGTATGTAGAGAGAATGTTAAGTTAAATTTAAGTTATGATCTGCCAAGGGAAGTTAGCAGATATTTTTTTTCAAATAACTTTTTTTGGTGTAAAACTATTTTTAAAACCTAGCTAAAATATCTTAGACATCATTATACATCATTCATGAAAATAAAACATATAATATTAGTTTCATCTAAAATACTGGGAATTTTTGTAATATTATTATTATTTTTGTTATATGGTAAAATTCACACTTTAGTTTAGCGTCTTTGTTATTGGAATATATATATATATATTAGCTTCACGCTGTATCTTGCACATTACAGGGATGTGATGTTAAATATTTAATTTCCTCATTTTTCGAGTGACTATGATCGCCAGTTAAACCCAACGACCCGTTATCAAAT
>DWMY01002443.1:0-11820 GCA_018249775.1 Heliconius hecalesia formosus
AAAGGTTGCCTGTAAGAGATCACTTATAGTGATAAGGCCGCCTTTGCACTGTACTAAATTATAAATGTTATTGAATTTATGTTTTATTTTGGTGCAATAAAGTGTTTTTGATTTGATTTGATTTGTTGCTTGACCCTGGCATAATGGCCTCATATTCTTTCTTTTTCTTTCCTCTATTCTTTTAAGCCCGGCAATGCATCTATAGCTCCTCTGGTGTTACACAGTCGTTGGCGGTGGCAATCACTTACCATCTGGTGACCCATATGCTTGTTCTCCTTGTCATTTTTCATAAAAAAAAAACATTAAAAACAAAACCAATCTTCATAAGGAGGGTAAAATAAAAGTCCTATTGGTATTATAAGCAAGTATAAACGATTTATTATATAAATTATATTTTACGTAGGATTTATTATAAAAAAAACACTTCATATATTACACAACATTACATTTAGTTTCTGGAGCACCATATTCCTCTAACCCAATAATAACTTAAATACTATTGTTAATATATTTAGTATGATAAGTGGAACTGAAACAAAAAAAATAATTTGTATATGTAATACAAAACAGAACCTGAAACACTATTAATTATAGAAATAGTAAGGCCAGGTATTATCTTCATGCTTTATATGCTCTAGTCAGTAGGTAAACATGGAAACAATAAATTCCATGTGTCCTGCCATACTTTATTTGCTTTAAAAGCATAGAATATAATGCCAACAGAATTTTATTATGAATATATAATATATTCCCATATTCCCAAGTATTTTATGTGACCTTGATACTCTGTTCTGGAATTAATCCCTAAATAATATTTATATAATTTATTTGCCAGTTACAACATGGTAATAATAAAACACTTTAAAAATGTTCAAAAATGGTGATAATAACTTTTTATGGTTGTTTTTACGTTACTTTAACTTGGTTAGGTTAAATATGTTTAAAGCTGTAAGAATAATATTTGTATATAGAATATAATTTTTTTTTGCATATGGTATATCAAATTATTCACTATTATAAATTATAAAGTAAAATATTGTACTCACTTCTCGTTACTGTTCTTATTGATCTGACTAAATTTAAAATTTGAAACTTCATGGAAGATTGATCTTCAAATCCTTGATTTTGTCTGTTAGCTCCCCAACCCACTGCAAATATGCAACATTTAAAATATAAATAAAAAATGTTATAGAAGTTAAAATAGAAAGAAGTGATTAAGGTTAGATATATATTACTTTTTTGCATAAATCTTTCTTCGTGCAATACACAGACAGCATTCAAACAAAGTAGGGTAGCTTCAAATAAATTCCACAAAGTCAACATTTCAATAATTTTCTATGAAATTAAGTTTTAAAACTGACTAAATCCAACAATAAAGTCCGTTCCGTTTGTTTTGATTTTTGACATTAGAGTGACAAGTGTACAATCAAAAGATATACTTAAATGGATACACGTCCAATAATAATTTGTTATATTAAAAATATGTAAGTAGTTAGTTAAAGATATTTAATTTTTTTTATTTATATTTTGTTGTTATTTTACATTACACGAGGAACTTTGGACACACGTCTATTTAGTTTTAAATTCAAATTCAAAATATTTTTTATGCATGTAGACTATTATAAGCACTTGAATCGTCGAATGAACATATAAAAAAAACTACCACCGGCTTGGAAGGCAGTTCTGCTGAATAGAGCTGGCAAGAAACTCAACAGTTGCTCTTTTCAATGGTATAATTTAATTATTACATAAACTGGCAGCTATCCTGCATGACATTCAATAGACATTAATTCCATATATGTTTATCTTAATACCCTGTAATATGCTTTACTTGTTAGTGTTTTTTTTACAGATACTTTTAATTGTTGTAGTGGGAAGCTTAGCCTACACCGCTGGGCTGCGGCTATTGAAAGTATGGAGTTAGAAAGCCTGGCAGTTAGTTTGGATATGGCGAAGGCCTTTGATCAAATGTGTTTTAGGGCGCTCCTGGCTAAACTTCCATCTTATGGGTTTCACGAGAATTTATGGAAGTGGATCGCCAGCTCTCTCACTGGGCGCAGCATCTAGGTTGCTGTCGACGGTTTTTGCTCCAAACATATGCCCGTGAACGCTGCGTGCTGTGCCCTACGCTGTTTCTTCTGCATATCAATGACATGTTAGAGGATTCTAGCATTCATTGCTATGCAGATGATAGCACAATGGACCCTTTTTATTCCGGCCGAGCAAGTCTTTCTCGGGAAATCGCTGAACAGTGCTGAAAAAAGCTTGTGTCTTCTGTTGAGGCATCCCTCGACAATGTCTTTTCATGGGGTGAAAGGAACTTAGTTTAACCCCCTGAAGACACAAGTTTGCGCTTTAACCACTAAAAAAATCCCATTTATCGTATCGCCAGTCATTCAAAACACTCCTCTTACAGCTGTATATTGGGTCTTACTGTTTCGAGTGACTACCAGTATCGCGATCATCTTGAAAGCAAGGCCAAGTTGACCTCGAAGAAACTGGGTGTCATCAACAGGGCGAGACGGTACTTCACGCCAATCACTTACCATCAGGTGACCCGAACGCTCGCCTTGTCCTTTTCCATAAAAAAAAAACATTGCGGAATTTTATTACATACACATATACTCAGACCCACAAAAGATTTATTAACTTTTTGGAGGCAAAAACTTGGCGTAACAAGCTTATTTTTATTACTCGTTCCTATCGTATATCAATCACAATTTTTTACTATGCCATTGTATATGTTGTCGATGTTGTTGGATAACAGAAAATTATAGTATAAAATTTGTGAAGCAATTGTAATAATACCTGCATCTTTAAAAACATCTCGCTGAGAATCTCGAGCTCTTGGGTTATAAATAGATCTCACGGGTCTTTTCTTTTTTTGGAGAATAAATATGCATTCCATAAGCTAAAATACTATGACAATAGTATCATCATCAATACTATAATTTGTGCCGTGTGATCCCGGCCTAGAATAGGATCATCCTGGTACTGGTGGTGTCGTAAGAGGCGACTAAAGTACGTGTGGTAGAGTCACGTCGCCAGCAATGGCAACATGCATGGGCAGACTCGACCGGATCATTACCACCTCCGGCATTTAAAACCAGCGTGTAGTGGCTTTATGCCACTGCGTTTCGCATCAGGTAATGCCGGGCTCCGGTGCCCAACCCACCTTACAGGCAGGCAACGCACCTGCAGCTCCTCTGGTGCTGCACGGGGTCGTGGGCGGCGGTAATCACTTACCATCAGGTGACCCGAACGCTCGTTTGCCTTGTCTTTTCCATAAAAAAAAAATATGATAATATTTTTTTCTAGATTTCTATTTCATTTTTTCTATTAAATTTAGTGATTTAAGCAAGTTTAGAAGACGGAGGCTGAATGATTTCACCTGTAGTATATCTATATTAAAGTCTCCGCATACAATTAAGGATTCACTGTTGATACTGAAATTATTAAGAACATCCTCCATTTTCTCTTCAAATACTTCAAAACTACCTGAGGTATACCCCATACATACTATAATATATACATGCCTATATAATACAGGGTGCGGCACATAGATCTCCCCTCTTTTGGAAATAAATAAAATCAAAACCTTTTGACATAAATTCAAATATTTTTTATTTAAATATAATGCAATGAATGCCACTAACAAAAACATATTACAGTAACGAGTTGTGAACAATACATTACTCAAATGACAGCCTCCATTGTTAATGCACTCTGTAAGCCTCTCTCGGAAATTTTCGATTACTTTGCGAATCATCTCGGGTGGAATGGCAGCAACCTTGATTCTTATCGCTTCTTTAAGAGCCTCCATGTTTCGAAGGCGATGTTGAAAGACCTTGGCTTTGAGATATCCCCACAGGAAGTAGTCGCAGGGTGTCAAGTCCGGTGATCCTGGAGGCCACTGAATATCACCTCGTAAGGAAATAACGTATCCAGGGAACATGTTTCTAAGAACTGCAAGTGAGCGACGAGATGAGTGTGCAGGTGCTCCGACCTGCTGAAACCATACATTTTCTGCTCCATATTCATGGAAAATGTCGTTCATTCTTGGCCGAAGAAAATTTTGTAACATGTTACAATAGCGATCCCTGCTTACTGTAATAGTCACGTCGTCCTCTTAAAAAAATACGGTCCTAACACACTTAACTTGAAAATTGCGCACCAAACTGTAACTTTTTGGCTATGCAGTGTAAGTAAATTTCACGAGGATTATTTTCAGACCAGTAACGGAAGTTTTGTTTATTTACCGCACCTGTAAGATGAAAATGGGCTTCGTCTGAAAAGAGAACAACATCCATGCAGCGCACATTTTCAATAAAATCGTGGCACAACATCGTACGAGAGTCAAAGTCTCTGTCACTGCACTCCTGCACCATCACAATCTTATACGGATATATCTTTAGATCTCGGTGAAGAATCCTCGGTACACGTCGGTCTGATAAGTGTAGGGCCGCTGCATGTTTTCATGATGACCGCCTTGGAGACTGCTGAATAGAATTTCTCACCAAATCGTTTTGGTCTGGCTGTCCTCGCACTGCACTGGCCGAGTTGCAGTGCGAGGACAGCCAGGTGATTTCTTTTCCAAAGCAGGTCCTGTAGCTCTAAAATTAAAAATCCACGTGTAAATGGTCTTTTTAACTGGAACGGGGTCATGTCGACCAAGCGCAGAGTGGATACGAAAAGAACACTGTGTCAATATTGGTGATCCGCCATTTCTAATAAACTCCTTGACTAGGAACGCACGGTGCTCACCCGACGAAGCCATGGCTCATATTGACAATGTTTTTTTTTTCGAATGGACTTTATTGCTGTTGACCTGGGCAAAACTGAAATACTGACAATGGCATGTAAAGACCTTTCACGGTGACCTCCCCCACCACTCTGCTACATTTCATCGCGCAGCTGTGCGTGTGCGTGCGCACAGCTTCACGTGCGTGCGTGTATCTTTACAATCGGGGAGATCTATGTGCCGCATCCTGTATATCTATGGAATTCAATCCAGGATAATTCAATGAAGCGATCGGCGGAGTTTCCATAATAAATTTCAATTTTCCATTAAACATCATCTATAAATGTGCCAACCATGAACCCATCCATTCTCATCATTGGTCACAATTCCATACGATTGTGAACCCATCCATTCTCACAATCGTGATTTGCAACTCTTTATGTTTCTGTGATATGTGAACCCATCCATTCTCACAATCATCAGTAAGCGAACATCAGTATTTATAGTGTGCTAATTGTGAACCAATCCATTCTCACAATCGTTATTTGCAGCTATCAATTCTGTGATATGTGAACCCATCCATTCTCACGTGTACTAATAATATCTGCTAATTTAACAATGGTTACTTATTTCTATATAAATAAATATTTAAATCTTACAATGGTTACTTATAAATATCTTTTCTGTACATTTAGTAATTATGACTGAAATGGTTATAGGGACATTTAAAAAGAATAATAGAAAGTATTTTTTTTTTTTATTTCTTGTCTGTCTGTCTATTTGTATGGTCACATTTTTATCTGAAAGTACTGAACCGATTTACTTAAAAATTTCGCCAATTGCTTTGTTTTAACTCAATTTAACATTTAAAGTTTTTGTTTCATCAAAATCGGTGCATTAAAAAAAAGTTATCTTCATTTATATATTTGAATGAACATAATATATATAGCAATCGCGCTGCTAAGATTCTTTTCTAAAGAATGAAATTCGAAACGTCTTGGTTATATGATTGTTGATAAAATATATATTTTTATAGCCCTTTATTTTTGAGGCCGGTCGTGGCGCAGCGGCACGAGGTGTGACTGCAAAACCGACTGTTTGTGGGTTCGATTCCCACTCGAGGAGATGAAATATTTACTTAAATTTATATTTCCATTTCTTCGCTCTGGTGTCGAGGTTAAGCGCGGCGTTAAGTTCTGCCACTCAACACGCAATGCCTTCAGAATTCGGCAGAAAGTGGGGAACGGAGTGTCTTAACACTAGGTTCCCTCCCTCTGCCTACCCTGCTGTGTGCGGGATAAAGCGTGAAGCTAATTTTTTTATAGCACTATTGTTTAGACTGCAAACAATAAAGTAAACATAATTAAATTGTTAGTAAAGGTTACCTTCATAAATCATAACAGTTAAGTTTAAGTCGTAATTAATTCAACACATAAATAAAGACCGATTTGATGAAATGAATAGATTCTTCGGTTCGTTCGTACGTTTGAAATAAATCTATATAAAAATTGCCTAAAAACAGCCTTTCTACGTGTACTCTGCAATAACTACATATTTACCTTCACAAATCATAACAGTTAAGTTAAAGTCGTAATTAATTCAACACATAGATAACGACCGATTTGATCTTCAAAGAAATATTAAATAAGTACATAGATTCTTCGGTTTGTTCGTTCGTTTGAAAAAAAAAACCTATATAAAAATGCCTAAAAACATCCTTACTACGTGTACTCGGTAATAACTACATTTTTACTAATTGTACTAAATGTTGTTGCTTGGTTCGTTCATATAATATATGTAACTAATTTAAAAACTATACAGGAGTTAATATGCAATCATTACAGTTATTTTACAAAGAATATTATGAATCCTTCAAATCAACAATTTAACATTTAAGGCTGTTTCTGAAAGAGTAAATTAAATAATTCACTGACATCACCA
The DNA here is from genome assembly GCA_018249775.1 of Heliconius hecalesia formosus. Lineage (NCBI taxonomy): Eukaryota > Metazoa > Arthropoda > Insecta > Lepidoptera > Nymphalidae > Heliconius > Heliconius hecalesia. The sequence continues at coordinate 6,683 of DWMY01002443.1, forward strand.
CATGTAACACAGTTTTAAAATTATGATGAGTCGTACATTACATAGGTAAAAAGAACGTAATGTTACAAAAATATATACGTATAAGAAATAGGTCGCTTTATGTATATTTTTATAAATATCAAATATCAACATTGGTCGTATTTTTTTATTCAAAACAATCAATGGTCCTTATAAAATTATGATAATGTAGTAAAAAAATCATATTAGAATATTACAGATTAAAGTAATAAAAATCATATTAGAAGTCATTTTTGTTTATCTCTATCTCTATATATTATAAAACTAGCGACCCGCTCGCGGCTTCGCCCGCTTACACCACAGAAATATTTACTTAACACACCGAATTATGTTCGTGTTTTGATGTACCTATTATGTATGTTTGCAACGCAATGAAGATTTTTTATGAGGAAGTTATTAAAACTTTAGGTTGCATTTTTGAATCTTCATCCCATAAGAATCTTCAATTGAATGTTTGAAATAAAAACACAACTTATCGATACTTACAATAAAATCCTAACTCATCGGTGTCTGTACATGGAAGATATTACAATTAACAATGTAATAAAACTTGGTCAGTTTGGTCTGTTTGTCTGTGCGTTTCTTCACGATATTCTCAGAAACTGCTTAACCGATTTAAACACTTTTTTTGTTTGTATTTTGGCAAACTGCCCTTAAATATTGAGTATTAGTTTTGTTTTAATCAGCTTCACGCTGTATCCCGCACACAGCAGGTTAGGCAGAGGGAAGCTAGTGTTAAGACTTATGATAATTGATTTTTAAGATTAGAGAGCTTATGATTTATGATAATTGATTTTTAAGATTAGAGAGAATGACGCTATCGTATGCAGAGCTAATATCCAAAAAAACACCTATCAGATATTCGCCCTTAGCAAAGCTTAGGCGGATTTCTGAGGTGAGAATACTAAGGCTATCAATTGTGCCAAGACCTTTCCTAAATCCAAATTGGGACTTAGAAAGTAATCCCCTACTTTCCAGTATCCAGTCAAGTCTATTTTTTATTAAGCGCTCCATGACTTTGCACACCGTGGAAGACAATGCAATGGGACGGTAGGAAGAAGACTCTTTGGGATCTTTCCCAGATTTTAAGATTGGAATAATAATTTGAGTTTTCCAGGATGAAGAAACATAACCAGATTCTAAAAAAGATTTTGCAGGAATACTAATATTTATAAGGAACGAATAATCCCTTATCTACCATCTACACCAGGGGAAGAGTCAGATAAGCCATTCAAAGCACATTGAAGCTCATTAATAGAAAAGGGGATATCCATCAGATTAACCTCCGATGGGAGGGGAGAGATAAAGCAATCGAAGTTAGGTACAAAAGGAGGAGCAAGACTATACGTAAAATTTTTAGCCAAGAAGAATCATTGGACGATATGTTACACAGAAAATCAGTAATGGAGGAACGAAATGATAGGCTATAAAAATGATATATTTCCAAACTATAGAGGATGGAGTGCGAGGGTGCAAGGACTGACAAAACCGAAGCCAACCCTTTTTCTTTTTGGATTTAAATAGTCTTTTAGTTTGGGCTGCTATTTTCTTGTAAACTATAAAATTTAAGGTGGTCATACACTGGATATATTTCCGTTCAGCAGCCTTACGAATTTTAATAGCAGCAGTGCATTCTTCGTCCCACCAAGGAGGAGATGATAATAATTTATACCCATTCTTCTTACGAGGAATATTAGAATCAGCTGCAGAGTATAAAATATTAATAAAATGTTCATAACAAGCCAAAGAATTATCTGCACTAACACTGGGAAAACTGCGGAGATGGGAATCAACAAATAACGAAAACTCCAACCAACTGGCTCTATTCAACCGGTAAGGCAACAGAGGGGTTGGAGCGGAAGGAGGGGATGATTTATTGCGCAAAGTACTAACTACTAAAGTACAATAAGTACAATAATAAATGATCACTGCCGAAAGATGATGAGAGAACTTCCCAATTAAGGGAAGGAGCCAAACAAGGAGAACAAAGGGTTAAGTCGACTGCACTTTTAGGATTTTGATGAGGGTAAACTCTGCGAGTTGGCGAACCGTCGTTAACAAAACAGACAGTCCAATAACTGTAACGCAAAACTGTCACAGTAATGGCATCCCCACGCCGTGTGATGGGAATTAAAGTCGCTCAGGACGATGAGTGGCCGGGGAAGACTTGATAACATAGACTGTATATCTGCACCTAGAGAAGAATCACGATGAGGAATTTAAAACGACACAAATGTTATATCAAAGGCTTTAACTGCAACAACATTAAAATTAGAGCTATGAGAAGGAAGGGATACGCGTGAAAAAGGTAACAAGCGATGAATTAAAAATGCAATACCTGCATACCCATCATTCCTGTCATCCCTCAAACAAGAGAAACCTGGCACACGAAATCGTACACCAGGCTTCTACCAGGTTTCAGAGATGGCAAGTATAACAGGACTATGTTCTTGAATCAAGTGAATTACTTCAGGTTTCCTCTGAAAGAGACTTTTACAGTTCCACTGTATTATTTTCACTAAGTCCATGAGCAAGAGTAATGGGGGATGAGAGAGTGTTCAAGGTGAAAGGAGCTGCTTTGCTCGGTTGATTATTATTATTATTAATGGGATACAAATGATTTTTCAAAATGATTAAAAGGGTATGTAAGAATTGATCAGTAGATGGAGATTGAGATGAGGATGTATTAATGGCACAACCATTACCAAGATGAAACGAATCTAAAGAGATGATATTTTGATAACCTACTTTATCATAGCCAGGAGGTCTTGGAGAATGAGGACGAGCAGGTTTAATAACATTTTTTTTATATGAGGAAGAGGTATGAGATGAATTGTTTGAGGAGATTTCTGAGTAGGTGAATGAGATGTGTGAGGCTAGATGCTTTGCTACCTCAGCATACGGCTTGCGCGACTGAGGAAACTGAGCAGAGGCAATTTTCATACATGCCACCTGGGGCGTCCTCATGCTTTTTACGTAATTTTCCTCCTTCAGTATCTTTGATGATGTATTTTCGAAGGTCAACCGAGGTCTCCCCCTACCTTTGTTACCGCTCACTTTTTCTTCATAATTTTTTCTGCTATTCCTTCATCACCAATCCATTCACACATTCTATTATATTCTCACCGTGAAAATTATGATTGATTTATTCGTAGATGACCAGTATATTTAAAGTTAAGCTGTGGTGTGGTATGGTGCTATCCTGGGAACAAACCAATATGTAGTCGTTGCCAGAATAAGGAGTCTGTTTCATTTTGAGGTATAAGAGTGGGTCAATTAAAGTATAAGAAGCTGGAAGTTTTAAGATCCATCGATCAAAGAGGAATAAGTACTTCCAAAATATTAGACATCTTTGAAACAGAAAACGGAAACGTTGAAGTATACTCTGCCATTACATTTAAGAATTATATGAGAAAAGCAATGACAGAAATATGTGGTAAATGAAAACGAGGTTTTAGTAAAAAGCACAACAAATGGTGGGATGATAAAGTGAAAGACACTGTAGAGAAAAAAAGCTCGTTAGCTAAAATCTTTTTAAAAAAGAAAAAGGATATGCTACAAAGGCACCAAACGAAAGTACTGATAAAGCTGAAGCGTTGAAGTTCTGAGAAAGAAAGAAATAAAATGTTAACGAGCAACATTTCTAACAAAATTTTAGTAATTCCTAAGGTTGTTTACTAATTTGCTACACATTTTATAGCAGTGAGCAGGTCACAAGAGATCCTAAACCAAGAATTTTTTTTTAGATGTTTGACAGGGGTGTACGATATTTTGGGAGACTACCTCGGTACAATATTTTAATTGCTTCCCTTGTTGTAAAATCTGTTTATAGAGATCACTCAGCCTGTGTACGAGAAGGAAAAGGCACGTCTCACGTATTAAAGAAGGTTGCGCCATGTCAACTTGTCAAGTGACACAAAGTGACATGCAAGGGGAAAATTTCTTTTCCAAGGAAAGTCCTCTCCTAAAGAAGGACCAGAGAATGTTCTTGCATTTGAAAGAAATGAAGAAAAGACGCACAGGCGTATTGCTGCTGGTAATAGAATTAACGGTGCCTTAGATGCATTGATGAGACCGTAAAATAACAGAATAGTTGCAATGCTGACGACCGACGCTGATATACGGCAGTGAAACGTAGGTGTTGCAGAAGAAGAATGAAAGAAACGTAAGATATGTAACATTAAATCCCTCGTAACTAGCTGTGTAAAATGTCCTAAATTGTATGTGTTGCCGAAAATACACAATAAGACTAAACTGACTATCTTCAATAGTTAGCCAAATCTTTAGAAACTATGTATGTTCGAAATAGAATTATGAATTGTTCGTTTAAAAAAATAATTGCTTGTTTCGTCTTCACAAGTCATAAGAAATTGTAATAATTGGTCAGACTCAGAATATCTCAACGCGTTTGCACTAGATCTTGTAATTTCGTCACTTAGTTCATATATTCCACAGTCAATCGCTTTTTTTATTTACATCATATTGGCTTTTTCTCATAATAATATACATCTAGGGACTCATTATATTTAAATTTCATTTAAGAATATCTTGTATCACTTGCCAGAATTTTATAACTTTATTCAGATGGAAATGTGCTCAAAAATTTGACATTTATTAACCGTTTCTTTTCGTTGTTTTGATACAATATTTTTGGTTACTAGAATGTGTTGTTGCTAAGCTTACTGGCGGAGTCTTAATAAAATTTAAAATTTGTAAAATATTTTTAGAAGTAAATGTTGTACTTTCTGACCTTTTATCTTTTCACGGCGATGGATCCCCACGATCACTTTTACGATATTTGCTGGTTCGGTGGCGGCCCGCGCAAGACTTTGCAAAGCACGTTGGCTTCTGCGTAGATGACGCGCGCTGCCGACGGTGAAGCCTAGCAGTGGGCTTCGATCCCTCCAATTTTCATATTCAGCACCGCCAAAGCAAAGTCAGCTAGTGTCCTTTGCAGCGTCTAACTGCGCCTGCCCTTAGTGCTGCGACCGGCCGCGACTGCTGCCGGCGCTCCGGTGACATCAGACACCCATCTCGTTGCATCGCGAACATAAATATAAAATATACTTTAGTCATATATATAATACTTTTTTTTTTTTTTTTTTTTTTTTTTTTTTTTT
>DWMY01002444.1:0-11815 GCA_018249775.1 Heliconius hecalesia formosus
CGTTGAGTTCTGCCACTCAACACGCAATGCCTCCAGAATTCGGCAGAAAGTGGGGAACGGAGTGTCTTAACACTAGGTTCCCTCTGCCTACCTTGCTGTGTGCGGGATAAAGCGTGAAGCTAATTTTTTATTTATTTTTTTTTTTAAATATTTGTTTTACATAAGCTACACGGCAAGAATGAAAAGGAACGGATGATAATAAATTATTTTTTGTTGTACATATATAATGAACAGAAGATTTTGTACCGGCCTATACAATCGAAGCGTATCATCCCTCACAAGCACCCTTATGCGTTTAGGTTTGAAAACATTTGCGCTGAATGAAGGTTCTATCTTGTTTTTACTTTTTTTTATTGTGGATATTAACGAATGGTTTACACTATATTCTTTCGCAATCGTTACATTCGACTCGCTAGCTATTAAACGTTGTAATAACACGTTTTACTTCAATTGAGAAACTTTTCGTTTAGCCATTTTAGTAGGCGCTTATTTTCTTTCGGAGTTGTTAACTGCGTTCATTTCGATATTTTTGTTTATACGTCAACGCCTTTAAAGTCGTTATAACCGGACAATTATGTATTGTATATTTATTTCGAAAATGTTTAAAGATTTTGGACCTAGCGGGATTTGAACCCGCGCCTCTTAGACAGTTTCTTAGAATCGTGGGTTCAGATCCCGTTACGTTACTATTTTTTTTCCTAAGTTTGGACTTAGAGGCTTTGAAAATGTCAAATCAATTACCTTTGAAAATGTCAAATCAAATCAATTACCTTTCAAATTTCCCTCACTTAACGCGGTCAGTCGTTATAAGCGAAGTCGTAATAGTACCTTCAGTGGCTCAATCCCAAAACCAAGCATATGGCTATAGCTACGTGTCTGCAAACGGATGGATAAACTGATTGTCGATTTGGTCGATTATTAATAAGAATATTATTTACACATACGAGTATGGCAGACAAATGTAAATTCAATGCCCCGGAGGACATCTATAAAGAGGTTGATGACAGTGGACGAGGCGAAAGAGGTATGTAGAGACCGTAGCGTTTGACGCTCCGTTCTCTCTGACTACCCCGCTAGGGATGAAGCGTGAAGCTAGTTTAGTTTTTTTTTTACTTAGATTTTATTTTAATTAAGTTCAATTAAATCAACAATATTATTACGATTGTAACTAAACTTATCTAATATCTTTTATACCTTCAGGATTGCATACCGATTCGTTTGAAAGCGGTACACATTATAAATCAGCCATACCTGTTCAACATGCTTTTTGCTATATTCAAACCGTTCATGCGAGAGAAGCTCAGATCACGCATTTTTTTCCACGGTTCTGACAAGAAATCCTTATTGAAGCACATAAATGCTGAAGCTCTGATGAAGAGAGCTGGAGGTATTCTACCTGATGGCGAGATATCTGGTGAAACTTTGTGGAAAATGCTGCACCATTACGAAGACAGTTTTAGACGTAAGTACCTTTGATTTTTTTATTTTGGTGAAATATATTTTATTGAAAAAAAAAATTACATAGAATTAGTAAAAAAATATTAAAATTGACATACTTAGTATTATTTAAATTATATAAAGTAATAATTAATATTTAAATTTTAATTTATCTGAATTTATTTCTCTGAAATTATAATTACTTAAGCGATCTGTCCTAACGTACACGCTGATTGTGTGTTCGAATCTTACTGAGTGAAGTAATAGAAATTACTATTTAAGTCATAAGATAAGTAAATATTTCTCTGGTTCGGTTAAAAATCTGCCAATTAGTGGGGTCTTCAAAACACCAAATACTTTGCATTTATGGCTTTATTTTTTGTGCACAAATTGTGATACTTTATTTTACCGCAAATAAAGGATACATGTCAAAAAAATTTAATGCATTAAAATACTTTAGCATTTTGAAAGCTTATGTCACAAAAAAAGGTTGCACTTTTCATTCGGCATACCAAATATATTTTATGACATTTTAACGGTATTAAAATTATCTACATGAAAACTCTTATTTCGAGCGAAATAACTCGTTTTTACATATGTATACGGGGAACGGAGTGTCTTAACATTCGATTCCTTCTGCCTACCCTGTTATGTGCGAGATACAGTGTAAAATTGATTTTGATTTTTACTGTAGGACATTACAGTACAGTAGGCGAAAAAGCCTTATAGACACAAACGTTCTATAGTAGGTCTAAATAAATAAAAATTGGAAAAGGAAATGACTTGCGTCGTCTTGCGCATGAAAAAATTTAAAAATTTGCAATTAACATTAATTTGACCTTATAGACATGAAATAAGAAAATATTTTTTGAGCTATATATATTTTTTTTAATTTCCAGGAGCTGATTCATTTGGTTACATAACAAATAATAACAAATGACGTTGGGCAATTCAGGAGGAATATAATGTAAGGAAACATTTATATTAATACTTATTTAGAAAACTTATAAAAATTTGAACGTAGCGGGACTTGAACCCGCGCCTCCTGGGGACTTCTCACTAGAGAACGTGTGTCTTTAGTGGTCAGAGCGCCTGGTCGGTTTCCAGGAGGCGCGGGATAGAGTCCCGCTACGTTAAAATTTTTATACGTTATCTAAATAGTTAAGTATTTTTCTTCCTAAGTGTGGAATAACACTTTAAAAATGTTAGAAACAGTTATAATATACGTATATTTAATGACGGAAAACCGTAAATATACATATTATAAAAAATATATTGATAATTAAATATTATTACATAATTACGAAATGCTCCTTTTTCACCAAACGTAGTGAGCATAAAGACATGAACGATATATTTAAGATCACGTTCGTACCTTCCACATTTCTCTATTAGGCCATTTTTTTTTAAATAAGACAAGTTTAAAATTGTCGTTTGATTTAATAGTTTTAGGTAACTAGGTATATGAAATAGAAATATTTATTCTAACCTACTTCTTTTAGCGATTAAGAAATTTAATAACGCCTACTTTTGAATTTCAGAATTCGGTTGGATAAAGCCAAGCAGCTAAACGTTATTTTTACAAAAGAAAAGTAATTTTACAATTCCCATTATTCTATAAGCTTAGATATTAATTATATACATTTTTAACGTACATAAAATATGTCACATGCAGGGTATTTAAACAAATTAATTTATGAATCAAAATCTTTATTTCATGCTATGTATACATAAATTGTAAACAGTAAATGAATTTACTTATTCACTAATGTTATGGCTACTTATGTATAATTTAAAGAAAAAACTTACAAAAAATATAAAAAACTGTGATTTAGTTTTATATTTTCAACTTGGGCAAGAGGTACATATATAAGATGCAATTTTTTTTTTATGATAAATTGTATTTATTACAAAAGATAATTTGATGATTGATGCAAGTTATTTTTTATAATAAATTTATTTGCTAATTATGTTTTTATAATAAATTTTACAAAATTAAAAGTTTATTTTATTTCTTAAGATATCTTACACTTTATTTTTATTTAAAATATTTAATAGAACGATGTTTGTAAAAAATATAAATTTTCATTAAAAATATTTTAAAACGAAATAAAAATACACATAAATTATAACACAACACTAGTTGTAGGTACAACTATGAATATGACATCAACTACTTTCAGTTCATGGAAACCAATAATATTTAAATTCGCTCCTCGGAACATATGGTAACAAATCATTTTAAGAAAAAATAGTCTTAAAAAAAAGTCTTTAGTTTACTTTTAAGAAATATATTATAATAAAATAAAAAATATCTATAGAGGAGTTTGATATGTTATAAGTGTTGTCTTTGTTTATTGATTTGTGCGGATACATTTTTAACTTATTAAGAACTGTCGTTCTCGAGCTGATACTATACTTCATGAATAATGAATTAAATTGTCAAGAATTTAATATATAACCCATGAACACAGCCAAATATATTTGTGAGAGATCAAAACTTCAAGGGAAAAGGTAAATTGTTTTGTGGACTATATTTAAACATAATTTTTTTTCTATAGCCATTGGTGTTTACCAATCTTTGTTACTATTAACACTTTCCTTAATTTCTTTATTATTATAAAAGATCTGTATGATCTTAACTTAACCCTTATCAAATGACATTTTCACCAATGAATGGAGGGGTAGTATTATTATTTACTAGTTTTTGTAGGTACTAGGTACTTCATGTGTTTCTAAGATTTTATACCATTCCTACAATTACTATTTTATTATTAAAAATAAATCACAATTTAAGTTGTGCAAATGAGTTTGTTTATATCAAAGAAAAATTATTCAATTCTAATATACAGATACCGAATGTAATAAGTATTTAAGATATCACAGCCCATTTCTGGCGATATACGAACGTATATTAGAAAAATATATATGTACCTATATAAAAGAGAAAGCTTTTTGGTTTTGCTTGGAAATAGATTTCACGAACATCGCTCTCTAAAATGTTGTCGTGCATCGGTTAAGGTATTTATATAAATACTAAAAAAAATATCTAATAAATTTGATTTACTAATACTTTAGTATTAGTTTGTATTTCATCATATATAATTAAAATTTAAAATATTAGCTGACGCACCTGTAAATAGGTCTAATAATCTAAATCTTAAATATAGCGATAAAGAATACGCACAGATTGCATATCAAAATATAAACCCTTGATAAGTTAACAATTAGTGATGCATCTTAATATCTTACAGTAGAATATCACATTTCCTTTTTAAAAATACTATTAAATAATATTACTTAAATAATTATTTCTTCTTATATCCATATTTGTTGATTTCTGAAACAAAATAAATTCAAGTTAATTTTTTTTATTATGATAGTATTTACAAAGTGGACGCTTTTGACTTACAAAATACTAAATGAAAAGGTATGATAAAAAAACTAGAGCCCAGTCGTGGCGCAAGGGCACAAGATTGACTGTAAACGCGATTAGCTGTGGATTCGATTCCCAGTCGAGTAAATTTAATATTTAATATGTTTATTGCTTTACTCTGCACTAGATTTAACCTCTGTCTATCCTTGATCGGGATCGAAACCAATAATAACGCAGGGGCACTGCGCCACGGTTGGCTTCGAGTAGAACTATTTTATTTTTATAAATTAAGTACGTCTAAAGATCATGTTTCAATCTCTTAATAATAATGTAACATAATAATGTGGTTTCATTTGTGGTATAATAATTGTCTTATAATTACGATGTACTCATATAAAACATCTCCGACGTTATTATACGTACACACTCCATGTACCTATATGAATTAAAAATATTTGTAATACTTGTGTACTGAATTTTATCTATTAAATCTTTATTTCTCTATGTAAAAATTTTTGTTAATATTTTTGGCACATGATCAGATACTTAAAGAAAATGTTTAGTAAATTATTTTTAACTATATTATTTGTCATCCATTTCTACACTTTCCGTTTTCAATAGCACAGTGTAGTATTCTTGTAGATAATAAAAAAAATATTTTATGAAAGTTGACATTATAATATATATGTAATATAATGTCAACTTTCATAAAATATATTTTTTTATTAAATAAAAAGTCAGTTATTTTCAAAACAGCGTCACAATGGCGTTGTAATTCATTTATAAGTAAAGCATACAATTTTTGCATTTACTCTCGAATTTTAATTTGTCTTATTTAATTTTAAAAACATGACATTACACGTACCATTAAATTCCATATCGCATATCAAAAGCAATTCCAACCACTGTGGGCCGCTGACGTTGGGTATGCACAGGGTGCCCCCGTAGCAGTCCGGAAGGCATTTTGGGCTTATGTACTTGTATAGCAGATCTCTGTCACTACCCAAAAATACGATGCGAGAACGAAGCTTTTCTTTCAGCAATGGTTTGAAGAGTTGGAATACCATGTTGAATATATATGGTTGATTAATGATATACAATCCTTTGATTCTGAGCGGGATGCTCTCCTGTAAATAATACATTTAAGTTTAGTATGTAGGTAGTATGGGTACAGCCTAATCCTGTACCTTATTATAATATTGTATACTTAAAGTTACTTAGATTATATGTGAATTAATATTATTTGCTAATAAAGGTATACCGAAATTTGTAAAACAGTTTCTGGTTTCCCATTCTATAATCTATGGATTCATTTATAATACATTTAACACAATTAGTGTTAAAGTTTGTATATCTTCTGATAAGATTGAATCCAGCTTTTTTGAAGACATTCTCGAGTGGAGAGTTATTAATATGTATTCAGAAAAAAAATAGGCAGGTTCAAATAATATATCTTTTTCGGAGATGCAACATGTGACATTTAGCATAAATTATATTTTTATAATTAGATATTAATTAAAATACAAAGTGTAAAATAAGCAAAACTAATATAATACCTGGAGCCAGTCAACAATTCTTTTAGCGAACTGTGGAGTGAACTGCCATACTTGCTGTAAGGATAGACCATCCATGTCGAATATGACGACGGCGCCGCATATCTGTGTTTCGGGCTCAAGCATTGCCGCCTCCAAAAACAACACGCAGCCTTTGAACACCTCATCCAAAGAACACTTGTGGTGGTTCCATTTTTCTGAAATTATCATTGCAGTTGCATTTTAGTACAATATCAATACGTGACAACTAAAAGATAAATAAATTTACAAGAAAATATCAAGATTAATCAGCTTCACGCATAGGCAGAGGAAACCTAGTGTCAAGACACTCCATTCCCAAATTTCCGCCGAATTCTCATTCTCTGAGACATTGCGTATTGAATGGCGAAACTCTAAAATATTAAATATTTCATTTCCTCGAGTGGCGATCGAAGTTCCAACCCACAAACAGTCGCGATTACAGTCACACACTGTGCCCCTGCGCCACGTCTGGCCTCTAAATAAGATATAAAAATATCAAGATTAATTTTATCAATAATATAATAACTTTGTTACTATAGCTGCAAAAGTTAATTGAATATGACAAACAGATACACGTAATAATGATATCGTCATTGAGGCCAGTCGTGGCGCAGCGGCACAAAGTATGACTGGTTGTGGGTACCATTTCCTCGCTCTGGTGTCGAGGTAAAGCGCGGCGTTGAATTCTGCCACTCAACACACAATGCCTCCAGAATTCGGCAGAAAGTGAGGATCGGAGTGTCTTAGCACTAGGTTCCCTCTGCCTACCTTGCTGTGTGCGGGATACAGCGTGAAGCTGATTTTTAATTTTTGATATCTTAAGTTGCAAGATAGTAAATGTGTGCGCATACGTACAGCTTAACACTTGCGCTGTCACTTAACTATCACGCTACGTGACTGTACTCTGTACGATTAAAATGAAATGAGTGCAATTAACTCCAGTGTGAATTGGCACATTAGATATGTGGTACTAAACACTTTATTTATACTTCATTCATTTAAAAGTCATTAGTTCAAAGATTTTTCTTATTTCTTGTTTACTTTTGGATTTTATTTTGCAACGATTAAGAATATTTATTTTTATATTGTCATTATTTCACGCGTGTTTATTGTTATTGAATCATTAGATTTTATTAACTTCTAGTATGTAGAACTTTAATTATAAATGAATCATTTAAACTGGCTGTGGGTGCGATCTCCACTCGAGGAATTGAAATATTTGTTTACATTTATATTTTCATTTCTTCGCCCTGGCGACGAAGCAAAGCGCGGCGCTGAGTGCCGCCATTCCACATGTATTGCAACCAGAACTCGACGGAAAGTGGGGAACGGAGTGCCTTAACACTAGGTTCCCTCTGCCTACTCTTCTGTGTGCGGGACACAGCGTGTAGCTGATTTAATTTAATTTGCTATTTAAACCATTGCTATTGAATCCATTTAATATCTTTTGAATAATATATACGCTCCAGCGTGCGGTAACAAATTATAAGGAAAAAATTGGTTGATAATTTTTTTTTTAAATATCAATTGCATTATAGTAACTGGAACTATATATTTAAATTTGTTTATATTGCAGTAGAACAAAAAAAAAATGGACTGGCGATAGGTAGCAAACGTATTGTGAATTAAATGTTTATTTTAAGTATTAGGTACTTATATATCCAGCACGGATATATTGTTTAGGGATATATAAAAAAAATATTTTTTTTTCTGTTTATAGTTTGCAAAATTAATTGAAAAATATAACGTAAATTTTACTTACTGCCTAATTCAAGAACTAGCACTCTTCTGCCATGCTGGTCGCGATTAGGAAGAACTCGAAGAACGTTCTGGTTAAATATATTCTGTTCTTTGCTTGGAGTGAGTCCTTCGTAGTGCTTGTTATGTTTGACTTTAAAAGCATAATATCTCTTTATCTGTAATGAAAATATAATATTTCGATATTACGTTAGTATCGTAAAAGTAAAAATAATTATACCTTCTATACAATTTTTTTTTCCGGAAAATGATGTCACAATTAGTCTTTTTAAGATACTAATTTATACACATTTAATTTATATATAATATAAATGATATTCAATATTTCCAATGGTAGCTATATTTAAAAACAAAACGACGAAAAAAATTTATAAAATGTAAAACCCTCTTAGAATTTTCCGAATTGATTATATCTAATAATATTAGAAAGTCAACTTTTTTTAGAATTTTTTTTTTAAAAAATCTTTTAAAATAAAGCTTACCAAATCGTATGCACTTTCAGGATAGAATTTACATGGTCGTAGGAATCGAATCATCCAAGCGTCGCTATCTAATGGCACTAATAATTCTTTGTCCGCTGAAAAAAAAAGTGAACTTAAATTAAATAAAAATTAGATCAGCTTCAAGCTGTATCCCGCCCACATCAGGGTAAGCAGAGGGAACCTAGTGTTAAGAACACTTTACGCCGAGTTCTGGAGGCATGTTGAATGGCGGACCTCAACGACGCTGTTTGTCTCGACTTCAGAGCAAAGAAATGAAAATATAAATGTAAGTTAATATTTCAGTTCCTCCAATGGGGATTGAACCCACAACCAGTCGATTTTACAGTCACACATTGTGCCCTGCGCCACGACTGGCCTCAAAAAAGGGAACTTAATTAAATTAATCACAGTTTGACACTAAGTGATAATTGTTATATTATGTTCACAATGCCAGATAAATGAGCCTGAGTGTTAAAGCAAAAGAGAATATTAAAGTAAAGAGATTGTTCAAGAATGAAAAAAAAAAAAAAACTTAAAGCAGTTTTATCGTGTTGTTGGTTTAACATAGTGAGCAAACATTGACAAGCGTTAAAAATATATAGCTTATGCATATTAATGTATTTCATATTTATCTTGTAGAGTATAGAAAATAAAAATGATGTCTTATTATTTCTTAATTAAAAATTAACAAATTTAAAAGAAAATTAATTAAGGCCATAGTGGGCATAAAGGCGTGATTAAAACGCGATGGCTATGAATTCGATCCCCACTCAAGAAAATGAATTATTATTTCATATATATTGATTTCTACGCTCTAGCAGCAGCAGCTTCTATGCAGCTCAGAATTACCAAATTTTGCCAAAGCCCTTTTTTGGATAATAGGTACACTATTATGTGTAAATAAATTTATAATTAGTTAAGAGTAGAGGTTAAAAGGTCTAAGATCACACACAAATTTAGATACTTATTGTTTCTTGTCATCTCTGAGGATGGTTATGTAAATATATATATCTATTGTGTGTGACCTTTGATACTCTATTCTTTAGTGTAACTTCCACCGCATTAAGTGATAATTACCTACATGATTTTTTTTACATTTTCATCACACAGATGCAGAAAGAAAAAATAATAAAAAACAAAAAATATTGAAGCTCTTTATAACAATTTTAAACAATTAGTACCTTCTAAAAGTCTTTTTAGTTCCTCCACAGCTGGCTTCACAATTTCTGGAGTTTCACGTAATTCACGTCTAGCGATCTCTCTGACAGATTCTCTAGGTTCCTCTAACTCAAACTGCAGCAGAAAGTCACCCAACTGCACGCCAGGTAGCGTACTTACTTCTGATAGCATATGCTGCGATACTGAAAAGAATGAAAAAAATAATTTAAAGGACCTGTTTCAATGAATTATATCAAAATTTGAATCGTCACTATTTAGTTACGTATCGTTACTATTTAGAAAGGAAAAAAAAGAAAGAGAAAAACATAAAGTTCAAATTCCAATTTCATGAGCTTAATGCTTAAATTATTAAATTGGAATTTGAACTTTATTCGAAACGTAGTAAGATTAGAATCTGCAGAAACAACAATGTGTTTAACTTCTTTCTATTATAAGTACCTACTATAAATATTTTATATGTACTAAATGCGAGTGACGAAAATGCATATTATTCTCATAGCATTACATTTATTTTCAATTGTATTTTTAAGGTTATCACTTATACATATGTTATAATATATATATAATACTATAAAGCTGAAAAGTTTTGTTGTTTGGTTGAACGTGTACTAGTTTGGATTGAATATTTTTTGTTGGATAGTCGATTTAATGAATAAAGTTACAATATTAAATAGGTTATATTACATCATGTTAATTGATTCAATGTAACTGACTGTATCTACAGAGTTACCTCGAATAATTAGAATGTACCATATGTTGTAGACAACTCTCAGTTATTTAAATTTGATCACGGATGTGAAGCCGCAGGTAAGAATTATGTGTTACTTATAAATAAATAGTTTATCATCACATTTTATTAAGAGTTTCCTCTTTAAAATTTTTCTAAAGTTTAAAATTTATTGTATTTCTAATAATTTACTTGTTCAGCTTGGTGAGAAACATAAAGATAAAAATATTATCAGTTTCATATTTTACGTCATATTTGAAACTCAAAAGTAAATTTACATTTATTGTTGTGTAAGTCTTTATGAACATGTTAATCCGTAGCTCTATATGGTTTCAACGTGGGTGACACGAATTTATAAACAAGAAAAATAAATATATGAAATAGAAGTTAATTTCTAGAAATATTTTCTCTTTTTTTATTATCTATCCATACTGATTACTAAATGGTTCTGTACAAAAATTGGATGTCCCGAGCTTTTTCTAAAAGTCTATATATTAATGCCTTTAAAGTCTATATATTAATGTCTATAATTAAGCCTATTTATTAATAATGTAATAAATTAATGAATAAATTTTTCATCCTAGGTCTAGACAAATAGCGTAATAAGTTTTTTAGAAAGAAAACTTCCATTCGATTATCTAATTCGTAACAAGCAAATATCAAGTGCTTTTTAAATATCTTGGTATATTATTGAATACTAAACTATTAGTTGATGACACATAGTCATTATTAAAGAAAAAGCGTACAAAATGCTTGGGTTTATTTTACCTTTTTAACCTTTTCTTTTGTACAATGTTAGTTTTATTTTTTTAAGAACATTTTATTTTTAATTTAGTAAATTTATTTTCTTCTTTTATATATTGACATATTTTTGGTATATGTAATTTTGTTGTATTTACTCCATGTCTACTGTATAAGTAAAAACTTTATTAGCAAATGTAATGTACTTATGTAGCAACGGTATGTATTGTAAGCGTTGTTTCTTTTTCTTAATAAATTAAAAAATAATAATAAATATTTAATAGAAAACGTTCTATAATGTTATTTAAAGTAGTATTTAACTAAAATAAATTAAATTAAATTAAATTAGCTTCACGCTGTATCCCGCACACAGCAGGGTAGGCAGAGGGAACCTAGTGTTAACATACTACGTTGCCCACTTTCTGCCGAATTTTGGAGGCATTACGTGTTGAGTGGCAGAACTCAACGCCGCGCTTTACCTCGACACCAGAGCGAAGAAATGGAAATATAAGTAACTAAAATGCTCAGAATAATTATCACA
>DWMY01002445.1:0-11814 GCA_018249775.1 Heliconius hecalesia formosus
AGACACTCGGTTCCCATTGCCGTTCTGTGATAAATGGCGAAACTCGACGCCGCGCGTTTCCACGTACTTACTAGAGCGAGGAAATGAAAATATAAAATATTTCATTTCCTCAAAGTCGCACGCTTGTGCCACTGTGCCGCGACTGGCCTCGAGTAATACAATAATAATAAAAAACTAATCGAAGTTAATCTGAGCTCTACGCTGTATCCCACACACAGCAGGGAAGGCAGAGGGAACCTTGTGTTAAAACACTCCGTAGAGAAATGAAAATATAAATTTAAATACATATTTAATTTCCGTGAGTGGGGATCAAACCCACAACCAGTCGATTTTACATTCAACTGCGCCACTGCTGGCTTCCCTGCGCCACGACTGGCCTCAAAACTGAAACTAAATTATTTCCACTGAAATATAACTATGTAAGTATTTTATATGTCAAAAAAAGTTTCACTTTCCTTCTAATATGAACAATAAAGAACGTTCTATTAACAAAATACTCAAACAAATCAAAAGTAAGGAAAGCTTTAGCTCTTACAATTCGGTGTCGAGCATCTACAAGTACACAGAACCGGGAGCTGAAATTTCAAGCTCGACTCAAGTTTCCTCAAAGACGCTACAAGTAGTCCCGCAGTTGACTTCAAAGTAATTTGATCTTAGACTTACAGCACTAAAGACAAGATTGGCCCAATATGGTGGTCAAATGCAAGTGCATTCTGTATATGAAATAAATTAGCTTCACGCTATATCCCGCACACAGCAGGGTAGGCTGAGGGAACTTAGTATTAAAACACTCCCCACTTCCCGCTGAATTTTGTAGGCATTGTTTTAAGTGGCGAAACTCAACACCGCGCTTTGCCTCGACACCAGAGCGAAGAAATTGAAATATAAATTTAAACAAAATATTTCATTCCCTCGAGTGGGGATCGAACCCACTACCAGTCGCGCTTACAGTCATACTTTGTACCCCTGCGCCACGACTGGCCTTAATGGAGTCTTTATAAATTACATAAGTCGTGGCGCAATGGGATAATGTATGAGTATATGAATGACCTGGTAGATAAAACGCGATGTTAACTTCCGCCACTTAACACGCAATGTCTCGAAAATTGGCCGAAAAGGAACGAACGAAGTGTTTTAAAGCTGATTTAATTAATTATTTATTTATTCATAGACATTATGGTGTAGTTGGAAGGCTTGTGATGGAAACTGACCATTGTGAATTCAAGCCCGTTTAAGGTAATATACGTTTATATATTTCTGTTCTCATTTTGGGTATACGTTTCGGCGCGGTCAAAGGTTCGGTCGTTTTTTGTATTAACGAAAAAAAAATGATTTTAAGGGTTAACGATCTATTTAACGACAGTTCACACTCGATATTCTTGATATCACTCTTCTGTTTCTAACTATAATCTTAAAGGCGGCTATATGCGGGATACAGCGTGATATAAAAAATGATTCC
The DNA here is from genome assembly GCA_018249775.1 of Heliconius hecalesia formosus. Classification (NCBI taxonomy): domain Eukaryota; kingdom Metazoa; phylum Arthropoda; class Insecta; order Lepidoptera; family Nymphalidae; genus Heliconius; species Heliconius hecalesia. Next base: position 1,460 of record DWMY01002445.1, read on the forward strand.
GTTGTTGAATTTGTGACAAACTACGCACACAACGAAGAAAAAGCACAGAGGAAACGCCTGGACTTGGAAAGTGTAATATTTGGCATGATAAGGAGTGCAGGGAAGCTTTAGAAGAAGGATTCCTTAAAATTTCTACGGGACTTTCCATTTTACTAATTTTACTAAATCTAAGCAAATCAATCAATCAATTGACTGAACCTTTTTGTATCCAATGCTAGACGCCGATTTCCACCAGGGTAAGCCAGGGCTTCCGGTCCTCCACGTTCCGCGTTCAGTCTAAGCCAGTTACCTTCCTCAGGTCGTCGGCCCATCGAGCTGGAAGCCGCCCTAGCCTACTCTATCACAAAAAACAATAAAATAATGTACACAAAAGTTAATGTAAAAAAGTATTATTAAATCTGCTTTTCGTAACCGCCGCCAATTTGTTCGGTTGGAGCTTTAACCACTATGGATCGTTCCGGCGAACGCTTGGCCATTTTGCGGTTCGCATTCTATGACCAACTCTTAACAGTATGTTGAACCTTTTTTTCACGTTGTATCTTTTTCTATGAGCAAATATCTTGTTGTGGATTCGATTTTCACTCGGAGAATGAGTTATTTTCAGTTTCTGGTAACAAAATAAAGCGACTTACATTAAGAAGAAGAAGACTTACATTAATATTTCTCACTACAGCATTGAGTTTTTTTCAATTCGTCAGGAAAGTCAACAACAATAGACGCTTAACGTGAAACTACAAAATATTTGTTAATATATAAAGATATTTCCGGTGTTCTCTTTTCGCCAAGCTTTCGAGATATATTAAAAAAATTGTACTAAAGAAAAATACTTATTTTCATTTAAAATGTGTAATTATCGTGAAAATCAAAGAACTTATTAAAATATACTTAGATAGCGTACAAAAATTTTAACGTAGCGAAATCAAACTCGCGGTCTTGAAAACTGTCCAAGCGCTCTGACCACTAAGGTATCCGTTCTATGCTTAGTGGAAGCCCAAATCTCGCTACGTACACATTTTTATACGACATACAAATGAGTACATATTGTATGTGTATGTATGTGTAACATAAGATGCTTAAGAAAAAACCATTTACTATAATTTATAATATTCTTAAGTGGCTAGTCGCAGGGGCACAAGGTGTGACTGTAAACACGTCTGGTTGTGGGTTCGATCCCCACTCGGAGAAATTAAATATTTAGGCGTTGAATTCCGCCACTCAACACGCTATGCCTCCAGAATTCAGCGGAAAGTGGGGAACGGAGTGTCTTAACACTAGGTTCACTCTGCCTACCTGGTTTATTTTTTATAATATTCTTAATTGCTCTAAATATGTATATAAGAGAAGATTCAAACAAAAAATATTTAGATCGTTGGACTCGTTGATCGTTATCACTACAAAAGATCTACTCCTGCCAACTTATGAATGTTATTCACATGTGCAAAATAGCGAGAAAAATAAAACAGTACAGTATTATATATATAACACATTGTACATTAAAGAAATGCTTATTAATATTTCGTTGGTAATTAGCGCCTTATAATTTAGTTGTAGCAATAATATTTTTCAAAGCTAATTGCTTAAAATGTGTCAGGCGCTTCTGAAATTAGGTAAAATAAATCTAATAGACTATTTATTATTTTAAGAAACAATAACCAAGTTAATATAAATTCATTATAAGGATTACATATTAAAAGTGTAAAACTGAATATATATATATATAGTTTATATAGTATTGACCGAGAGTAAGATAAATTTGTCTTAGAGTAATTTACAGAAAATGAAAAATATTTTTCTAGCTTAACACTGTATCCCCACATAGCAAGGTAGGCAGAAGGAACTAGGGATACTGTGAAGTGCATAAAAAAACCTAGTGTTAAGTTACTCACCGTTCTGCTAGTACTCAATGCCACGCTCTTTCTAACTCGACAAAATAATCTTGAAATATAAAATAAAATACACGAAACGGAAATCGAATTTACGGACATCTGAAATTTTAATTGAAATGAAATTTAAGAGATATCTAGTTTAGTTTCCCATTTTATTAATCAGGTTATGTTTTAAAATTCAAGCTAAAAGGCTTCACTATGTTTTATTAACGAGAGTTTGAAACTTTAAATGTATTACCTTAATTAATCGCGACGCAGCGGATTAAACACACTTGTTAATATTGGAAGTTTAGTAAATATTTATTATTATACTATTACAATGTTAAAATAAAAAATAGCTTAAATACTGTTTTTAGTAGGCTGGCTTATTTTGGTAGGCTGAGGAAACCTACTGTTAAGGCGTCCGGTTCCTTCTGTACTCACTACGTTCGGTTCTACCTGTACTTACTCCATTATCGAGATATTGTGTGTTGGCCGCAACTCAACGCAGTGCTTTGTCTTGTTACCTGTGCGAAATAATGAAAGTACTAACTACTTTTCCCGAAATGTGAATCGAACCAACAACCATCACGTTAACAGTCAGACGCTATGCCTACTCCACGAAAGCCTCAATACACTTAGGAAGCAGCTTTTCAAAACTGAAATTCAAAAGCCTACAAAAGCGCTATCCTGTTATAACGACAAATCACGTGACTCATTCATTCTACAAAATGGCGGCGGCAGGTAAGGTGAGAACGGCGGAACCAAAACGCGAATATTAAAAATGAGGTTGAACAAATTGAAGTGATGCATGGATTCAATGAAATCGTGGTTTCTTTTTGCCAATGTTAACAGTTGGTATGTTTTTACAGGTTTTCCAGTTCGGAGCTCGTTGCGAGTTGGAATTTGTTGAGGAATTTTTATATTTTTTTTGTTAAAGATAGATAAAAAAGAGAAAGATTCAAAGTGAAAATTGAGCGATGCATGGCGACTGAGTGTCTTAACACTAGGCTAGGGTAGTCAGAGGGATCTGATTACCCTATTATATGCGAAGAAATGAAAATATTTCATTAGAGCGAGTGGAAATCCATTGCTTTTACAGTAAGACGCTGTGCCCCTGCGCCCCGACTGGCCTCAATTTCAGAATATTGTATTATTGAGGCCGTCGTGGCACTGCGGTTCAAATTTATGACTAGGAACGTGACGGTTGTGGGTCGATTTTCAATCGAATCATGTATTTAATATTTTGGTAACAAGACAAAGCGTGGAAAGTGGGAAACAGGAGTGCCTTAATGGCAATAGAGTGTCTTAACACTAGATTCCTAGGCTCCCTCTGTTTACCCTTTTTGTGCGGATACAGTTTGAAGCTAAAAAACATAAGTAAATAATGTTTCGCCATTATGTTAAAAGGAAAATATGATTTAATTAAATTAAATAACTTCTCTCAGATGTTTTCTATATAAAGCCAACAAAAAAAAACACATAAAATGCTAAATTATTTTAATCTGCCAATGTTTACCCAATGAAATTATACATAATATATTTAATTATTTAGTAGGTATATTGTATACATTTCTGAACCTTTGAGCTAAAAATCGATTCTTCTATCACCTACCTTTATACATCACTTTAAAAACCAAAAAAACCTACATGGGACCATACATCACTTTAAAAACCAAAAAAAACTACATGGGAAAATAATGAAAATTCATCAGATATTGATAGCTGATGATAAATCATCGTACATCCATGAAAATCCGTTTACCCAATGACGCTTATATGCGACGACAAATGTTACGCTTTGTATTTACATACAAATGTGCATGTACAGTACGGTCGACGAGTCGTGACTCGTGGCCGCCCTGAAGTTAGCTAGATGGCTGTGCAGATTTGATTTTAGGATTATTATTACTTTTGATTATTTTCTACCCTAATGAACAATGCGCAAACTTTCAGTAATCCTAACTTCAGAGCGGCCACGACTCTACAATTGTACTGCATGGACTGTATACATGAAGCTTATACTTGAATTATGTTTTACTATTTATATTTTGCTAGTGTCCGCCCTACGACTTCCTTTTCGTGAACTATAAAACATAATATTGTGTTTTTCCCGTTCCCCTAAGAATTAACAAGTTGATTCGTTGAATCATTTGTTCCGGAAGCATTACGTGTTGAATGGCGGAACTCAACTTTGCCTCGACACCAGAGCGAAGAAATGAAAATATAAATTTAAATAAATATTTCATTTTGTCAAGTAAGGATCGAGCCAGTAGCGTTTACACTTTGTGCCCCTACGCCACGACTGGCCTCTTCCTGGTTCCCCAAGGAACTTCGAGTAATCCTCTATTAGTGCTCCCCTACACTCTTTAAGAAACTTGCGTGTCAAATTTCAGCGTTTTGCACCGTGCATGCCGTGCGTGTAATTTCGGCTGTGTATTGTTAACCAGTCACTCAGTAACTGAAGAGTTTTTTAAATATAAATTAGATTCATTTTCCCCGGTCTTACCAAGGTCGTTGCCGGACACAGTGTGGCGTTGAGCGGCTATTCCACACGCATTGTTGTGAATTTGGACGGAGAGTTGAGTACGAAGTGTCCTTACACCAAGCCCACTCAGCGGAAAAACGATTAAGCCGAAAAATAAATATTTATGATAAGGGCAAGGCAAACAAGCGTTCAGGTCACGTGATAGTAAGTGACCACCGTCGCCCACGACCCCGCACAACATCAGAGGGGCTACAGGAAGTACTGTGCGTCAAACAGTCCTTCAGAACACTCCCCATGATAAATGCGCTAGAAAACTCACAGCGAGGAGACGTCTCTACGCAAAGCCAAAGTGTCGAGCCTTTCACAGATCATTGGGATTCGAACGGCTCTAGCTGCGTGACATTACTGATATCTAATCAATAATATTACCCCACTTTTCTCCCCTGCAGATGCAGTGTTGTCTTCGTGACGCAGTTGCAAAATATTTCATTGATTGCGATGATTGTGAGTTCAAATCTAATTTTAGATATATTCACGGCATTGAGTTAAAAAAAAACAACGTAACTTTTTAATTTTTATCGTTGTTTCATCACTTTCTAATTTGGAAACGTGGTTGGAGAGATTGATGCTAAATCACATAAAACATATAATAAAAGAAAATAATAAAATCCTAATTCTAATAAAATCCACGCGACGTATGTTTTGTAGCACAGTGCGACGCAACGTTTCAAAGATGTCCAAAATCACGTTCAAAGTTTCCTCTACAAACATACATACATACAAACATACACACATACATACGACCAAAGCTAATAAAAGCATGTAAAAATATATATTATTTCTTTATTAGAACAAACACATTATAAAATATAAACATATGTATTGTGTAGTATAATTGGTTCGAACTTTTCCCGGTAGCGAGCTTACATGAAACGAACGACTTATTAGTTATTCAAGTTCTTAACTGATAACAGTTTCTGAGTATGAAATGAGTAATATGTACTATTTCTTTATGATATGAGCTTATATAATTTCTGAGAACCTTTCAGATTTTAATTTTTTATTATTTTGCATATGTATATATTCCCGTTTTTATTTATTTTAAGAATTTCAATAAATATAACTTAACGATGTTTCTCGCATGTAGGAGGCAGGGCAGAAGGGACCTAGTGTTAAGTCACTCGGCTTTTCACTCACCGCCGAATTATCTGATCTACTCTCTTCTAAAATTAAAGGCCGTCTGATTATAAAGCCAACGGTTGTGGGTTCGACTCCCTCTGGTAGGAATTAATTATTTTTGGTTCCACGCTCTGTTAATTAGAAATTTGCGAAATAACACGTCATATGTTGCGGAGATTGAGAGTTGCGGTTCTTTTTATAAGTTTAATGCAAAGTAATATTAATTTATTAACTTTATCGCATTTACAGAATGGCTTCCAATGGCGCTGCGGTGGCTTCACTATAATAACGAGTTTTAACATTCATATTTTTTAGAGTCAATTTATATTTCTTTTTTTGCGTCGCGCTCTATATCCCGCATATATCAGAATAGGCAGAGGGAACCTGGAAACCTAGTTAAGATACTAGGTTCCCATTATGTGTGGGGGATACAGCGTGAAGCTAATCTATTTTTTAATTAGATTTATACAAAATGGAATAAAATTATTATAATAATTAATAATAAACAAAAACTAGATTCTGTGTCAGAATCCGTCGGTTTGTCCAACACAACATATTATTTAATATTACGTGAAATGGACCGTTATAATCGTTTACCAATAACACTAGAAATGGGTGATTAACACAAATACAAACAATATTAATAGATTCGGCGCCAAATATATCAATAACTGCTTATTTGCTGTTACAATATCTTTATCTGTCGTATGTTAAGAAGAATGTATTGCCACTCCCAAAAATAATCTTATTGTTTAGTTCTCAAATTCTAGATGCCATAGATTAAATAAATGTTTTAATACATTTCTATAGCCTTTACGCTGTATCCCGCACATAACAGAGGGAACCTGGGAACCTAGTGCTAAAATACTCCGTTTTCCATTAACACACTTCCGTTCCCCACTTTGGTCGTCTTCAAATAACTATGTAACTTTTTTTCTTCATATACGCACTGTATCCCGCAACAACAGTGTAGACACATAGAATCTAGTGTTAAGACTCCGTTCCCCACTTTTCGCCGAATTCTTGAGGCATTGCGTGTAAGAGACGGAACTAAACGCCGCTCTTAGGCTCTTACAAACTCCGAGATCATATGGTACTTGGTGCACTTGGTATAAATTTATTTTTTTGTATTTGTATTTTTAACCGATTTAAAAAGGAGGAATAAAATCAAGTTAGCAGTAAACAACGATAAGCATATATAGCAGATAAAGCTTCAGATTCATTAATTAGTCTTCGACTTGAGATGGAGATTGAAATTACAAATAAGAATAAAATAATTTCGTTACAGTATTTATCCAGTATTTAATTAAGCTTTTTATAATATAAAATTTTATTTTTTTTAAGTCTCAGCATCGACTTCAAAATAATAATAGTAATGTAATAAGATTACAGGTTTGCATGAGAATCATTAGTTATTTTATGCTTCTTAGTTCTTTAAATCGGTTCTTTTTAACGTAGTTTTTTTTATTTAATTTTATTTAGACTGTTTGTTATTTATATATAAATAAAACTTTTCCATTAATAACTTATTAATAAACATGTTTGTCACAAAACACCCAGAAGTACTAGGCGCACAAAACCCATATATGGTATGTAAATGCTAGTTTAAAGTGCGGGGGAGGGAGCACTTAGAGAGGATTTTTGCGGCAAAGGACAAAGAACGAGATTTTCTGTTTGTCGACCACATGTAGATAAAATGATGACGAATATTTAACAAAATATCGTTTATTGTTTTATTTTAAATGATATTTCACATTCAATATTTATTAATATAAAAACATAAAAAAATTAACATATCATAAAATTTGAGACAAGCGCTGATTTGAACGCTTCTAAGATACCGACAAACGAAACTAGGACGGTTAACAATAGACAATAAAAAGGTATCATTTCCTACAAATAATTTTAAAGTATTATTATTAAATTATGAGATTGTATCCAATATTCATTTATTATTATAATATCTATACGTTACCTTAAATTCAAAATACGACATATTAAACCTCGTATTACCGTTATTAAAGAATAAACAATAATCCACTTCATTAAATAAAATGATAAGTATGCGAGTCATTTATTATTTCTTATCTAGACCCTTTCTGACCTCCTTGGAACATTTAAAGTACAAACAGCAAAAAAATAAGTATTTTTATTTATTAAAATGCCTTATAAATTATACAGTTACACAGTGCAGTATCCCGCATATAGCGGAATAGGCAGAGGGAAACTAGTGTTAAATACTCCATTGCACCCGCACATCTTAATTTAAGTGTTGAGTGGCGAAATTAGACGCCGTTTTTGTCTTGTTACCAAAGAGTGATAAAGAAAATAATTCATTCCCCCGGGAATCGAACTTACGGTACCACGACGACCTTCTTAAAAGTATTTTATATTATTCTTATAACTACATGTATCTTAATATTTAAATACTTAACACGAACTGTCTCCAAAATTCGGCGAAAAATGGGGAACGGAGTATCTTACTTCTCGGCTTCAAGGTTCCCTCTGCCTACCCAGCTATGTGCGGGAATCCGTGTGACGCTAAAAAAAAACTAATCTACATTTCTGTTACAATTTGGAAATAAAAAAAACATACCAGTCTTCAATTTAAAGTATACGCAGGTAACATTATAATTATCGGATATCTAGATTTTAGTTTCAAATACTATTCCAAATTTCAATACATCCGGTGAAAGCAGGAATTAACAAATTAAGAATATTTTAACATTATTAATAAGTAAGTACATGACTAAACTTTCTAAAATTCCAATAATCAATCCATCCATCAGCTACCAATGTACGCCATTGTTGGACGAGCCTAGATAAAAAATTAGGCGCCACTGCAACTGGCAGGTATTCGTGTGAAGTTAGCCGCGCATTCCTTCATTGTTAAATGCATTGAAATGCAGCTATATTCACTATTGATTTAAATTAATATTGCATAAAATATACTTATAGAATAAAGTATAATATGTTTTTTATATTTTTAAATTATTATTCATAAACTATATTCAATAAAGTCTTTTAAAAGTTTTAATAAAACTTTTTAAACAGTTCCTTTTTAGTGTAGATAATGCGAATAAATTAAGAAGTACCACACGGTGTAGGAAAATGACAGACCGCGTGGGCTTTTTCAATTCGGCCAGGTTATACTTCTGTCAACCGAACGCCAGTTGCACGTTATACACCGCGAGAGGCTGTCGTGTCGTTTTTTCAAATACAAAACTTTTATCTTAACGATATAAAGATAAAAATATGTTTAGAACACATCAAAATTACATGTAAATGTGTAAAAACAGTGTTTTCGCGTGTGTTATGCAAGTTTAGTGGCAGTTTTTAAGTGTCTTAGTGCATTCTTTTATCTTTAGTGATTCATCTTGTGAACAAGAAATTCTGTTTGTACCGTGTTCTTATATTTGTGTACCTTAAAAGGAATGTATTTTGAATGCCACAAACGATTTGAAATCTACATTGCTGAGATATAAGGTAACATTTAATACATTAATAAAAATTATATCAACTTCAATAAACGTGGCTATAAGATTGACAATCTTTGCTATCTTTTTACCGCCTATAATATACAAAAAATTGCACAGATTAAATAATATTTAAATCTGTCCGCACCGGTATAGCGTCTGACTGTGAACACGATTGTGAGTTCGATTCCCAATAGGGGACATGAATTATCTAATATTTTCGAATCATCGCTTTGGTAATAAAACAGCGCGGCGTTGAGGTCCGATAAACAACACGCAACATTTCTAAAAATTAAGTGGAAAGTGGTCAACGGAGAGTCTTAACATTAGGTTCTCTTTGCCTATTTCGCTATATGTGAACAAACAGCGTGAAGCTTCTCTTTGCCTATTTCGCTATATGTGAACGTACAGCTTGAAGCTAACAAAATATTAATAATATTTAAGTCGTACCACTAATATCTCGCCGCGGCACAAGCAAAGATATTAGGTTACACAGCCAAAGCTCTCGGTAAATGGCGAGAGCGAGTATTATTTTTAATAATAACTAAGCTAGGGTTCTTAAAGGCACCTGTGCCATTTCTTTGTCCGTGATTGTGTTTAAGATATGTTTTTAAAACCGGTTATACGGCTTGGCCTTTCCACGAATTTATAGTGCAGATGTTACCTAGTTGGTCATTTATATATGGTGTTGTAATATATTTTGGAGTACATTTAGTTCTACATATTAATAAACAGAGCGCGGCTTTGAGTTCCGCTACTTTAAACATACAATGTCTTGAAAATAATCTTTAAAATTATTCTTTGCTATGTACGAATAATTCAACCCTTAATTTAATCCAGGTGTTTGTTTTATTGTATAATTGGATTCATAAATATTTATGATGGCGAAAACAATCTCACAAATATGACTAATATTCAAAAGGATTTCTCGCTATCTATGGAGATAGTTTACGCATAGAGTAAGCACTCTTAGCTATCTATCTGTATGTCTATGCTAATATTATAGTGCTGTTTATTTAGTGCAACGCGCGAATCTAGGGAACTAATTGGTTTCGATTTAAAAATTCTTTATTGTATTATATACTCCATTTATTGATTCATAAACATTTATAATGAAACGAACAGTTTTACAAATATGACTAATATTAAAAAAAATCGTTAACTTCAACGAATTAGAGTTGGTACTTTAAGTCGTGTAAAATATCAGGATGGATAATTATTTGTTGGAATAAGATATATTTGTATCTGAAATAGCAAAATTACGTAATTTTAGTTTTAATCTACACTTCTATACTTCTACACTTAATATTATAAAACCGAAGAAATTGTTTGGTTGAATTGAAAAAA
>DWMY01002446.1:0-11811 GCA_018249775.1 Heliconius hecalesia formosus
TGTAAGTGCAATAATCAAATTACAGTTCATGAATAGGTTTTTATTTTAAAATATTTTAATTGATTGATATTTGAATTTTGAATTTTAGCAAAAAAATAAAAAGAGATTGAGCTTACCTGTATCTTTCTCCAGTAGTGCACGCATATAAAAAATCCTCTCTCATAATATGTTGCAACTGGTGATAATTGTAAACATTCATCTTAGTGCATATAAGTATTATTATTTTGTAAGACATAACGATGCAATAAGTCCCTACTTCAGTTATAAATGGTATGTCGCGAACGAGAATTCCATGGTACAAGCCAAGAGATAATAAAACAAGGGCCGATACTGCATAGAAAATCATAGCAGCTTTGACAAAATACCTTAATAAATGTATAGAAAAAAATATGTTTTTCAGTCTTTTTATTTAATTTTGTAAAAAAATTATCAATTGTTAAAATACTTACGTGTATATATGAATAGGGCCATCAAGTACTTGAAAAACTCCTAATATCATAAAATTTTCTCTATGAAAATTTGCAGGTCTCATGATGCCTTCAGCACATTCATTATTATATTCTTGTTCAAAACCCTCTTTAAATTTGAACATCTCGAATTGTTTGCTTGTTGTAGTTCGTACGATGGAAATGATTAACATGTAAGTATTTCCTCAAATATATATGATACTGGTGTCAAATTAGATATCGCAATTGCTCTTCTTATAGATTTTTTATTAACGTTAATTATTTTAGTTGGACGTTTCAGCATAATATAAGCAAATAGGTTTTTATATGTCAGTATAAAAGTCTATAAGTTGAACTGTATTGTCAAATAATGAAACATGAACACAAAATGATTTTACACCCTTTAAGAATACAATTTTTTAAAGGAATAGCCTTTAAGAATATTTTTTTAAAAATTAAGAAACAACATTTTTTAATATTCAAATATTATCAAGCTCATTCACGCTGTATCCCGCATACAGCAACAGCAGGGAACCTAGTGTCATAAGCCACTCCGTTCCCCACCTTCTGCCGAATTCTGGAGACATTGCTTGTTGAGTGGCAGAACTCAACGCTGCGCTTTTCCCTCGACATCAGAGCGAAGAAATAGAAATATAAATTTAAGTAAATATTTCATCTCTTCGAGTGGGGATCGAACCCACAAACCAGTCGGTTTTACAGTCCCACTTTGTGCCACTGGCCTCTAATCAAATATACGTTATTAAAAATATTTTACGAGTACTGTTCGGGTCTTGTAACTAGCACAAACTTGAGATAATCATAACTAATATGCGTAATTTATGCTATTTTCCTAAACAAAGAAAATATTATAATGACGTTTCATTCGTTTAACAATTTAATAGCACTACGGTTAAGAGCTAAATTTTGGCCACGACCTTAGTATAAAACTGCTTTACTACATATGTGCGATGTAAAACTCTGACAAGGGCAAAAGAAATTAAAAATATTTACAACGTCCAAAAACTAATAATATTAATCTATTAATTAATTCATATAGTTTGTTAAAAAAAAAACTCTATATTGAAAGCAATAGCAACTATTCAAACGATCTGTAATAAGGAACTAACTGAACGTAGCAGTTATCGCCGCAACTAAGAGTGACAATTTGCTAAAAGTCTTGTCTTTTATTACCAGCACTCAACATTTTCTGGGTCATAATTTTTAGTTCCAAATAGCGTTTGCCGCATCGCCTTGAGCTCTGACGTGTACACACGGCGACAAGTGGCTTACCTCAGCTCTTAACGTCTTAGAAATAAGGCATTTAATGCAATAAAATGTTAATATATTGTACACTGTGCTCATAAAATTGAGTATTTTGTTGCAATTATTTGTTTCGTGAAGGGGGAAACGCTTAAGCAGATTGTAGTTATCTTTTTATATAAAAGGATAGTAACTAGGATATATTAAAATGTGGTTTTTTTGAATAGCAATTATGTGAAATTAAGCATTGTGGAAATGACTTGAGTAGACAAAAGGAATATTTGGTATACATTTCTAAAAAATGTTTATACGCTTAAGAGAAAGGATTAAAAAAATAATAAAACCACGCAAGAGGTAATTTTAATAATCATTTTGAATTTCAATTTTATACATAGATAGAGTAAGAGTGTCTTCAATGGCACATTAATTAAATTAAAATGGAGTAATCGTTATTAAATATATATTTATTACTAACAGTTTGTAATCGTTGTTATTGTGATTCATGTATTTGTGTATTACATAAAATGGCGCATGAAGGCGGTAAGAGGTGAAACATGCCCAGGCTGATATGCAGTAGTTAGTTTAAAGAATGGCAAAACAGTGTACCAAGAATTTGAAAGTAGATGAAAAGAAATATTTGGGTAATCTGTGCTGCGTAGTGATTTTACCAATAAAATTTCAGAGTTTTGGACATTTGCTCTCTACATATATTTATATTCCATTGTTTTTTTTTTATGTAACCTTGAATTTCGCAAAAAACCATAGCGTTATGTTTGCACTGCTCAGCACCAGCACTTTTAGCTGGTCACAAGTTTACATTATAAGTGTCAGGCAAAATTAGTGCAAGGAATGCAGATAGTATGTGACTAATGTTTAAAATAATTACCTTAATATATGTTATCAATGGCTACAGTGTTTTTTTATAGTGGCAGTTTTTTTATATGTTTCTTATCTTTATCTTTATGGTTAAATCGTTAAAAAATGCTTCCCATCGATGAACAAATTAGATTTATGAAGATTAGTTGTGTAATTTATTGTCATATTATAAAATGTATTTGAAATATGTTTGGGTTGTTATTTTAAAAATTAACGAGACAAATACGTGACTAATCTCAGCGTAGTGTACCGTAGACTAATATAAGCTTGGTTCCTGGTGTAAAGTTTTGCTCTTCTACTCCATGATCCACTAACTAACACGCCTTATAAACTAATATGAAATAATATATATAAGTTTTAGAGTAAATTTAGTTAATATTTTTTTCCCGTCAAATAGATATGAAAAAAATATTAAATTTAGTGGTCTATTTAAGAAAAACAATTATTCTAGTTAAAATGTTGAAAGAAAAAAACACATACTTTAAATATTTTATTTTGTAAAATTAAGTAGTATTTTAAATGTATAATACATTTTTGGAAACCCGACGTTTTGAAAACTTTGCAGTAGTCCGTGGTCACGGGTAGACTGAGGCATTCGTCTGTCAGTTGACATAATTATTACATCAAACTACCGCCAACGATTTCTTAATTGCCTCGCATACTGCCTTGGATGGGCAGAATGAGCTGAGTCTATCTTGCCCTTTTTGGTATGGTGGGTTTGAGACTTCAAAGAGTTAATAAGTGAGTCCCAGGTGGTAGAAAGTTTCCAACCGCCCTATTCACTATTGAAATTAAGATGTTTTTGTATTTTAATAGCCTTGCGGATTATTCAAGGATATATCTGTTCCTTAGAGAGGATTGGAGGTTTATCAAACCTTATGTAATGACTGGATGTATCCACAGTGTGCTGACACACAGCTGACTTTTCTCATATATCCTAGTTATATATCTGCTATTACCGGGGACACGCATAAACACATAGCTATGCCATCAATTTGTAAATAAAATACTTAACGAATATTGGATATCCAGATGTGAGGCAATGTTCTAAAAGTTCAATATATTCTATCGGCAAATTGTTATCGCCTAGCTTCCGTTTCACAATCCTGATGCACTCCTTAATGGGTATACTGGTGAACAGTGACTGGACTTCAAAACTGACCATGGTTTCATTGTTAGCTAGCTTAAAGTTTTTCAGTCCACTAACAAAATAGTGAGAATCCCTGACATAAGATGTTGTGTGGCCACACAGTGGACGAAGCACCTTAGCGACATATTGGGTCAGCTTATACGTCGGCGTATCGATTTGACTGACTATTGGTCGAAGAGGTATATTGTTTTGTGTATTTTTGGTAACCCCCTACAACTTTGAAAGTTCTTCTGTGTTAAAAATTACAGTCTCAGAAAAGGTACACCAATAGATATGTACATTAATAGACAAGTATGAAACAATTGCATCTACGTACTGACATGATTTTCTAACATTGCCATCAGATAGGACATTTTTCGAGCGACTTGAAAATAAAGCGACTTTTACTGTAGCGAAATGCCGCTTGGATATCCTGTTGAAGTAAATATTTACACCTTCGGAAATATTTGTCACGGTCTTGATGAAATGGTTCACTCACATTGTACGGAGCTCGAATTTATAATAAAGTGAACGTGTATCCGTTGCTTTATTTATTTATTTTAACATTGATACCAGGTCACTTATTTTAACTTTTTGTTATTTAGTAATCAGTACAAACTACAATATTAATATGTTAAGCTAGTTTAATTTGACCCTTCTCTTTTCACGCAGCATCCCGTACACAGTACAGTACACGTAGGCAGGAACAAAGTGTTAAAACACTCCGTTCCTCATTTTTCGCCGAATTCTGGAGTAATTTTTTAAATTGACTAATATTAACATTGTTTAATAGAGTGTGGGGGTAGGTATTGAGGCCCGTTAAATTTTGATGTGTTAAATTACAAATTGTAAATAAATTTTAACACGTTTTCAATAAATAAAGTTTTTGGTTATTGAAATTACTTAACCAGCATTTTTTTACTTTTACTTTCCAAAATTTATAATAGTGCTTAATGTTTTTTAAATAAATCAGCTTCACGCTGTATCCCGCACTCAGCAGGGTAGGCAGAGGGAACCTAGCGTTAAGACACTCCGTTCCCCACTTTCTGCCGAATTCTGGAGGCATTGCGTGTTGAGTGGCAGAACTCAACGCCGCGCTTAACCTCGACACCAGAGCGATGAAATGGAAATATAAATTTAAGTAAATATTTCATCTCCTCGAGTGGGGATCGAACCCACAACCAGTCGGTTTTACAGTCACACCTCGTGCCACTGCGCCACCACTGGCCTTATTCTTTTAAATAAATGAAATTATGTAATATATTTATAATTATAACATAATAGTCTGAGGCCAGTCGTGGCGCAGCGGCACAAAGTGTGATTGTAAAACCGACTGGTTATGGTTCGATTCCCACTCGAGGAGATGAAATATTTACTTAAATTTATATTTGCATTTCTTCGCTCTGATGTCGAGGCAAAGCGCGGCGTTGAGTCCTCCCACTGAACACGCAATGGCTCCAGAATTCGGCAGAAAGTGGGGAACGGAGTGTCTTACACAAGGTTCCCTCTGCCTACTCTGCTGTGTGCGGGATACAGCGTGAAGCTGATAGAAAAAATAATAATAATGGTCTAAGGTTTTTAATAGTAAGTAAAAAAAACTTCTCTCGTCTCGTTTTATCAGCTATAAATAGCCCTCAATTTAATGTATACGAATCCAACTTAATTACTTTTGGTCATTTAGGATAATATACTGTGTACACCAAAATGAGTGACATCTTATTTCCTCTGCAAATAGGTTGAAAAGGATGTGACCACTATGGTTACAAGCATTATTATGTTGAAAGCAAAAACCGCAGGAATGTTTAACTCTGAAAATTAATGTATTACGTAGAGTGTACCTAGTAATTATAAATTTTAATTCAACTATATGCATTCGTACTGTGTTTTTGCTTAATTTTTTATTATAACACGTTCTTAAAATGTCAAAATGTTATTTTAAAATTAGAATCGGAGTGGAACGAAAGTTTTTACAAAAAAAAAATACAATATGAACTTTACATATTTATTAGTCAAGTGACTACTTACAAAATGATGATAAAATAAATCAAGAAATTATTAATATATACGAGAATAAAAAAAGAATCACGTATCTCGGTTAAGAAAATTCGGCGTAATATTGATTACAGACATAAAAAATAATAATATACCAACTGATTTGAGAACTTCCTCCTTTTCTGAAGTTGGTTCAAAATATTTCTAAAGTGGCACTAACTGTAAAACATATAAATATTATGATAATTAAATAAACATTCTTAAAAGGCACCAGCTGGCGGCTGTAAGAGAGCAGCATTTGCAAAGTATGAGCCGCACTACTTCAGCCTGCCTCGCGTAGATAAGTCACGTATTCATTACACGAACTTCGGATGAACCTGTCTTAGGCTTGCACACACGCGGATATGTGAAAATGATGCTCCTAATGTGTACAAAGGAATATCTTAAGACCGTAGAATGTTTCAGACTTTCAAACAAAATCATAACTTATGTAATAGCTTACACTCTTTGTTTATATTCTTATATTTTTTTTTCCAATTTCACGCTTTATCCTGCATATAGCAGGGTAGGCAGAGGTAATCTAGTGTTATGGCACTCCGCTTTCACGCTGAATTTTCGAGGCGTTGGTGTGTTGAGTGACGGAGCTCAATGCCGCTGTTGGTTGGTATCAGAGCGATGAAATGAAAATGTTAATAATTAATAAGTCAGTATTCTGCGTAGAAATCGAACCCACCAACTGTCGCGCTTACAGTCACACGCTTGTGCCGCTGCGCCAAGACGGCCTCTAATCTAATCTAAAACATTTAATCGAGGTGCTTACTTGGTTTTGCGATTTAGATAGAGAATTTCGTATGTTTTAATAAAGCGATCTTGCCCTATTAACAGTATATGCTTTAGATTTAGAAGATCAAATCATTTTGCAGTTTTTATAATTACACTAATTGTTAAATTGTGTGTTAGTCGTGGAACAGGACACAAAGTGTGACTGTACAACCGACTGGTTGTGGGTTCGATCCCCACTTTATGTATAAATATTTATTTTATATTTCTATTTCTTTCCTCTGGTGTCAAGGCAAAGCGTGGCGTTGAGTTCTCCCGCTGTTGAGTGGGCACGCAATGCGTCCAGAATTCGGCAGAAAGTGGGGAATGGAGTGTCCTAACACTAGGTTCCCGCTGACCACCGTGCTGTGTGCGGGATACAACGTGAAGTTGATTATTATTATTACACTAATTATAAGCAGATAAATTTTGCTGAACTTGTATGTAAATAGGGTGGCAGGAAGCGGATGGATCCGAAGAGCTGAAGATCGAGTGTGGTGGCGAGAATTGAGAAAGGCCTATGGTCCAACAGTGGATGATTGACGGCTGTCGATGATGATGATGAACTTGCATGTATATATTTACATTGTTTTATGTGTTTACTTAAAAAATGTACATTTAAAAATATTTTTTTATTACCAATATGTGTATGAAATAATGAAATAAATATTTATTTATATATTAATTTGTCAAATTGAAGTGTGAAATGAAATATGAACTCAATATAAATTACTGAAGCGAAAGGTCAAAATGAAGTTCAAGGAAATAATACAAAGAATTTTACTAAAAGATTAAGAAACAGTAAACAGCGAGTACTGAAAATAAGGGATCAATACATCTAAATTACGATCGCTAAGGTATAAATGCCCCAATCAATTACGGGAAGGCATAAATCTAATGCTAATAGATCTCTAGGATATAAGAAGGTTTATTTTCAGATAACTGTTTAATAGTTAAGGAAATAAAAATTATTGAAATATATCTACTTACTGTTCTTATGCAATGGTTAAAATATATTGTCGTAGAAAAATGGTACAGAAGAAATCAAAATATAAATTGAAAAAAAAAAAAAAACTTTCAATTCATCGAGTAGAGATCGAACCCACAACCAGTCGCGTTTACAACTGAACATTTATGCCCCTGCGCTACGATTGGTCTCGACCTCGAATTTGAATATAATATAAAAAAAAAAAAAATCAGCTTCGCGCTGTATCCCGCACACAGCAGGGAAGGCAGAGGCAATATAGTTAATAATGTTAAGACACTCCGTTCCCTACTTTCTGCCGAATTCTGGAGGCATTGCGTGTTGAGTGGCAGAACTCAACGCCGCGCTTAACCTCGACACCAGAGCGAAGAAATGCAAATATAAATTTAAGTAAATATTTCATCTCCTCGAGTGGGGATCGAACCCACAACCAGTCGGTTTTACAGTCACTCTTCGTGCCGCTGCGCCATGACTGGCCTCAATAATATTGTGTCCGTAAAATATGTATGTATGTATGTATGTATATATATACATATTTCATGGACACATAATATTATATATATATAAAAAATAATAAATATAAATTTCATTAAAATGATTGTATGATAAAATTAGTAGATATATGCTTGACATATACTTCTAACATGAAAAGGTGTCTTTATGACGATATCCTTTACAGAAAAGGGTTGAAGTAAATAACGTAATAGCAAATCGTTTATCAATATAAGGCAACTGCGAAGAGCTCTCCAGTAGAATTAGGACGACGTGCCACTAAAAGGATAAAATCCTTTAAAAGCATGAACGTCTCCGAGTTATAATGGAACCACGCTTCATCTTCCTAGATGGTAAAATATTTAGTTGAAAATGTATATAATGTTATTATAAGGCTAATTGTTGGTATAAGGTATAAAGTGTGATGAGGTATTATTAGCATTGTGATATTTTTGTTTAATTTAATATGGTATAAGTTATGAGATATTTCTTTTTCTGCCTTTACTGATATATAGCATAAACTGATATATGATATGTAGCATAAACAGTTATTAATTGACTATAAAAATATAAGAAATAAATCTGTGTTTCCATACTGAAAACAATTATTTTTTATAAATATGTAGTAGTATTTTAAAATGAAAAAAAGACGACCAATATATTTTTTTTGCCATATCTGTAAATTTTCGTACACCTCGACCGCGCTACGATCACGTGCGGCGGGACCATACTATCTCGCTGTTAGCCAACAAATTGATATTTTTCAGATACTTAATCTTTCTTTTAAAACATCTTTTCTACATTAATTTATAAAAACAAAATTTGATGGTATATATACACTTTCGTCAAAGCCTAGTCCGGTTTATTAGGTTACTTATATATGTTTACGAATATCATTGATACATTTCAAGTATTTTTTTTAATTTAAAATATATTAACTAAGATACGAGATTTCACAAAATATGTCACTTTCTGTGGCTATATATATCTATCTATCTTTTTATCGTTGCCTGACGATTTCTACAGTTATTTGAGATATTTAAGTGTAACCAGAAAAATAATATTTTTCTTGATTTCTTCTATACATACAGAAAAAAAAATACATCAGCAACACATCACAATCGAATGACAAATAAATCAATTGAATTGTAGTGTATTTTTTAGACATTTTTAAAAAATAGTATTCTCTCTTGCCAAACGATAATTCTTAGTAATTATCTTTGGGTAGCGGAAATTTGTAAAAATCTCCCTACAGAGATGCTAACAACATAAATAAGTTGTAACAAGTGTATAAAAATTTTGACGTAGCTTGATGAGAACGTATGGCTTAGTGGTCAGAGCGCCTGGTAGGTTTCCAGGAGGCGCGGGTTCGAGTCCCCCTATGTTCGAATTTTTATACGTTTTCTAAATAACTATTTTTATAGTGTATATTGCTTTATCATTATTTAAAATTTATCATTATTATTTAATATTTTAAATATAATCGTAAAACTTCTATTTAAAATAACGTGAAACTAAAACAATATATTAAAAAGCTAAATGCGAGTGACAATTCAATTTGAAATTTTTCCAACTAGATCGCAAACATCACGTAGTAAATTTTTAATAAGTTAGAAAAGAATAAGTTAAAATTAACTTGATTTTCTTAATTTATTTCTATCATGTCTACAAATGTATCAAACATTTTGTTTTAAAAAATGATTTCTTAAAATATTTTTATTTTTTAATAGTATTTCAAGTTCATTTTGTTATCTACGTATGTAAATATAATAAACTAACTACTAAAAATTAAATTAAATAAAGTATTCCGCACACAGCAGGGTAGGCAGAGGGAACCTAGTGTAAAGACACTCCGTTACCCACTTTCCGCCGAGTTCTGGAGGCGTTGCGTGTTGAGTGGCGGAACTGAAAGCCGAACTAACAACTAACATAAATAACTTCTTATAAATATTGACCGACAAATAAATAGATGTATGGATTTGTACACTAATCTAAGCTCTTGATCTTCTCATCTTATTTATGGTAGGAATTGTCTAGAAGAGATCACATATAGTAATATCACATTTTTTTTGCTGGCTTTCTGGCTTTTAATTTTGACTACTGTTTTGAATAGTATATTGTTTTAAGGCACTTTAAAGAATGCAGTCAAGTCGATGCCGGACTAAAGCTAAGTTAATGTAAAATCTCAAGGGTTAAGGGGCCCAGTGCCAAGATGTTGATAACAATGACAAAGGTGAAACCAGTAGGATCATTATGCTCCTTCCCTCTAAGTTACCTTCTAAGTTACTTCTGTAATTCTGAAAGTCTACATTTTTTTATTAAGTTTGTGTAAAATTGATTTTGATGTATAGTATTTTTGAAAAAAAGACGCTGTGAAGAGTGTGATTAATCTTCCACTAGCATAGATTTTAACTCCATAAGAATGAATGTCATTTCTATTATTCTATGAAGTTTGACATCTGTCTGTCTGTACAATTTTTTATAGCAAAGACTACCTTATTTGTAGTTACTCGTATATATGACTAGTTAATAATTAAAATTATAATTTAAAATTTATAAAGACATTCGAAAATGTTACCTACCGCTTTACTTCATATTATACAATATACCTACAATGTGTTACAATTATATATTACAAATTAAAGTCCCGTTTTTGGTTTCGTGGACCGAAACTAAATTGAAAGCGGAACAGAGTAATTGCCATACCATAGACAACTTACCAAGTAATAAACATTGTTTGAAGATCAGTCAAACATCTCCGTCAGTAACGAGGTATTCTGTAAAGTTGTGCGAGAGGTGCATTTGTAGCGTTAAATATGTCTTTGTCGTGCTCATTCAAAGCCGGGATGCACCGGCCATATTACTAGGACATTAATATTTGTGAAACATATCTAATTTATGTTACAATATTTGAAATTAAATTTCAGCTTCACGCTGTATCCCGCATGCAGAAGGGTAGGCATAGGGAGCCTACTCCGCTCTCCATTTTTCGCCGGATTAGGGAGGCATTGAGCGTTGGGTGCTCTTTTGCCTCGTCAACAGTGCGAAGAAATGAAAATATTAAATATTTAATTTTCTCAAGTGGGAATCAAACCCCTAACCTGCGGCCCAGAGTTGATAAATAAAATAAATAGCGGGCGCAATTTTGTGATTCTAAACTATTTGGAAAGGGATACTATGTAATTGCAATAAGCGATATGTATCACCTACTAACAATACTTCACACTAGTTTACTTCCAATAGGGGCCGCCACTTACAAGCAATTGCCCCCGATTGACACAATTCCACTGCTTTTATAGTTATTTTCCACCTAAATCTACCCTCTTTTACGCGAGTACGCTAACAATATATATAAATTAATATTTTTCGGTTTTTTCTTTCACTTTTATTGTAAATTTTTACTTGTCAAATAATGTGTCATAACTGTAGGTCCACGAGAAGCCCCCCATGTGTCTTGATTACATTGAGAATTTAATTCAAAATCAGTGATAGCGATGTATAAACGCTCATATTGTTTGCGAAGACTTAAACTGTACACCCTTGATATTTGATATTAATTTCAGCTTGACATCCCCATGCTAACTAGAGACGAATGGACAATAAAGTGATTTTTACGGGGTCCACTTTTTTTCTTTTAAACCCTAAAATTGAGGAAACGCAACTGTAACACTTATTAAAGCAAAATAAAAAAATATGTTTGATTTTAAATATTCTTTAAATGATGTCACAAGATTTTTCACATTTGGTTTTAAAAAAATAATTATAAACTTCAGTAAAATCGTTATATGGATCTAAGTATTTTAAGTATTTAA
>DWMY01002447.1:0-11811 GCA_018249775.1 Heliconius hecalesia formosus
TTGTCTCTACGTCAAGGCCCAGTCTCAAGTTTTTGATTAAGATCAAATCACGTAATAGACGTTAATGGTAGCAACTTTTGGAGGAATTGCATAATATATTTATTTGTTTTGACATGTGTTTTTTTTTCAGAATTTTTGAGTGGGTAAACCGATTTTGATGATATTCTGTGTGGTGCCGTTTTAATTTGGTCCATTTCTGAAAATGGTATCCATGAAAATATCATATAAGTCTGAAATCCTTATTTCACCAACCGATTTCCATAATTCTTTATTGGAAAGGATACACTTTAAGGATAATTTGATGAGAGTTTGGTTAGGTTCTGATTATGGGAGCCGGTTGATATGGAAGAAGTCCGTCCGTTGGGATCAGTGCTGAAATTGATTGATTGTTTTTATTAAATTATAAGTAATTTTAATAATATTTTATAGGCTATCGTAAATTATTTTTTTATTTTTTATATATAATGTATACCTAAAGTCCTAAGAAAAAAGGTTATCTATACTTTTTGAAAGATAGAAAAAAGAAGATTATTGACATTTAATTAAAAATCATTTATTGTTGTAATAAAATTATTATATATTTTTGTCCAAATTATACATAGATAGTATACATAGATTTTAATTATTCTTTTAATTATTGCCAGTGGTCACCACAATGTGGGTCGTTTAATTTTCGTAATAATTGTGTACAATGACATTTTTAAATTGTCGTTAAGTAAAAAATTATATTTATAGTCAAATGTCTCTAAATACTCGTAAAATTATAAAATAAAGACAAACCACGGCGTCGAGTTATATTAGATGTATAGAATTAATTAATCGGAGTGTCTTGAGTGACACTAGGATCACTCTGCCGACTATGCTGTTTTAGGGATCAGGAGAATCAAATGTGTGTATAGTAAAACAAAACTATAACATCAGTAGGTCTATGCATATTTAAGGTGAAATTATTTTATTTATTTTGTCAAAACATGTGTGTAAAAATACAAAATAAAAAACTGTTGTTTCTTCTTTTACTATATAATTAAGAAAGATTATAAAAAAAATAATAATTCATACATTCAAAACGTATCAAAAATCGGCGTTTCAAAAGCAAATTTAATTGAAAATATATGCTAATTCAATTCATAATAGAAAACAGGCACCATTAGAAATGACTGTAGAAACTAAAGGGGATGTTTCATTTCCTTTAAAAATAAAAAACTTATAGAATAATTTTGTAATTTAAATAAACTTCTCTAGAGGTATTTTATATTTTGAAGTGCAAAAAAAAAGATTGAATAAAACAGTAGGAGATTTTTAGAAGTTTTCTGTGATTTTACTATAAAAAAAATATGATCAATGTATACGAACGTTGTCCATACATTAGATTTTGCTTGTATAATTTTATATATGACGAATGATGTATTTAAAAGATATTGCCCTTATAAAAAATATTCCTATATACCTCCTATTATAGAACCTGCTACTTTTTATACGATAACTAAAATATCTTATTACAAATAATATAAATATAACAATTAAACAAGTCAAGTGTAAACCGATTATCTCAATCTATCTGTCGTCAGTATCAAATCACAAAGGCATTTAGATGAAGACGAAGTAGAGGAAAAAAATAACTACTCTCTATAGGCTTATAGTACATAAAGCTCTATTAATCAAGCCGTAAGTATCAAATATAAGTGAGAACAGTCCTTCGTTATGTTACTGGCCATTTTAATAATAATAGTACTTAATAATAAATGACGAGGCCAGTCGTGGCGCAGCGGCACAAAGTGTGACTGTAAAACCGACTGGTTGTGGGTTCGATCCCCACTCGAGGAGATAAAATATTTACTTGAATTTATATTTTCATTTCTTCACTCTGGTGTCGAGGCAAAAGCGCGACGTTGAGTTCTGCCACTTAACACGCAATACCTCCAGAATTCGGCAGAAAGTGGGGAACGGAGTGTCTTACACTAGGTTCCCTCTGCCTACCCTGCTGTGTGCGGGATACAACGTGAAGCTGATTTGATTTTTTTAATAATTAATATTGATCGAGGTCGTTATAACATTGACAGCAAGATGTAAGCCTAAATTATAATCTCTTGATAGCAGTCATTAGTAACAAAGTAATCAATTAGTTACTTATATTCAATTTATTATATAGAGAAATAATTAATTTTATGATCGGTATGTAAGCGTTAAGTCAAGATACCTATTTGCGTACAAGGAAATTGAGAAGTCGACTAGTCAAACATTAATATATTCTAAGTATATGTCGATGTTTTTTTTAATAACAAATAATAAATGACGCAGGGGCATAGGCGTGTGACTGTAATCGCAGTAGGTTGTGGGTTCGATTTCCATTTCAGGAAATAAAATATTCAATATTTTTATTTCTTCATGGCGTGTAAGCTGAAAAAAGAAAACCTCTATATTGTACCACTATAAACTGTAAAATAGTTTTATTTAAAATATAAATTTAAAATGGAAAATAGAAGCAAATCAGTGATGATATGTTAATTCTCCTTGGCTTGTCTTAGTCTGCCTTTAAACCTTTGTTACACGCAAAGCCTCAAGAAACGGAAGTTGGGTTACACGGTTCTACCGGTCCCTGACATTCTCCAACAAACTCCATAAAGCAGGTAAATACCGATGCAAATCTGATGGATTTAGGATACAAGGTGTGCCGTGTGATCCCGGCCTAGAATAGGATCATCCTGGTACTGGTGGTGTCGTAAGAGGCGACTAATGTACGTGTGGTAGAGTCACGTCGCCAGCAATGGCAACACGCATGAGCAGACTCGACCGGATCATTACCACCCCAGGCATTTAAAACCGGCGTGAAGTAGTGGCTTTATGCCACTGCGTTTCGCATCAGGTAATGCCGGGCTCCGGTGCCCAACCTACCTTACAGGCAGGCAACGCACCTGTAGCTCCTCTGGTGTTGCACGGGGTCGTGGGCGGCGGTAATCACTTACCATCAGGTGACCCGAACGCTGGTTTGCCTTGTCTTTTCCATAAAAAAAAAAAAGGAACAGTCCATATTATTAAGTCATTTGAAGAATTTGTTTCTTTTCAAGATGTATTGTCGTTTAAAATAGCGAGGATATTAAAAGCAAATTTCTTGACGACATCTACAATTATGTATATATCTTGATCGAAACAGTGAGGTCATCCTTGCAAATAAAATTTAGATAGATAAATAAAATTCTTTATTGCTCACACAAACTATAAGTACATGAAAAAAAAATAGAATTGATATTTGTAGAAATATAACTAGCATGCAAAGGCGACTTTATCACTATTAGTGATTTCTTACAGGTAACCTTGGGCGTAAACATTTACAAAAATAACATAATATATATATATATATATATATATATATATATATATATATATATATATATATATATATAATATTTAACACGAAAATAATTGTTACAGTGATCTCCTTTTAAGCAAATAGTGACTGTATTAGGAGACCTCGCTCTTCCCATACAATATATAAGATATATGTTTTAATATTATACGCAACAAACATTTGACAATTATAATAATTAAAGTACTAGATAGTAGATATGTGCATATAATACTTTTAAAAGGTACATAACTTATAAAAATAGGACTTATAGAAATAGGCTGATCGTTGCGGAGATTTTTGAGGGATGTCAGTGAGTGATGAGGAGGTGACAACCTGTGAACTTACCTTGTGTTCCTCACTTTCGAGCCGAATTCTTGAGGCTTTGCGTCTTGAGTTGCAAAACTCAACGCTTTACATTGTTACCAGAGTGGGGAAATTCAAATATCAGCATTTAATTTTCTCGAGTTGGAATCACACTTTTACCCCTAAGTTAGGTTGTGGGCCACGACGGCCTCAATTTTTTTTAACTTAACGCTGTATCCCGGATATAGGGAATTAGGCAGAGGAAACTGAGAACCTAGTATTAAGCCACTCCTTTCTGATTAACACTCACAGTTTAGCACTCAGACTTACCGTCCTTCAAATATTTTTTTACATGTTCATCTTTTTTACATCTTAAAACATTCTGAAAGTAAATCCCGTATTTTAGATACAAACAAACCGAATGGGATTTGAATTTTTTAAACCATTTCTATATATCTACGATCATCACGTAAATCATACATATATACATATATAACTAAATATAGTGTAAAAATATAGTTAATTTTCCGATAGTTCATTAATTAATAGCCGTAGAGTTTATAAATCATCTATTAATAACGTCTAATGATAGAGTAATTATTATCTAATATTCTACCTATAAGTAGGTTGATCAACTTATCCGTTTTTTTATTTGACATAACATTAATGGCGCACAAGTTGTAACTATAAAATCGACTGGTTGTGGGTTCGATCCCCACTCGAGGATATGAAGTTCTTATTTAAATTTATATTTTCAGTAATAATAGTAATAGTATATTTTCGAAGTGTCTTAACATTAGAATATATATTGTAATGTGTAAAATTGTTTAATATACATATATAAACACTCGCTTAACACCTTAGATCCAAGTAAAATTTTGTAAAATAATGTAAAGTTAAAAATAATTGTCTTATTATAGGTATTAATTGTGTGTAAACAATAATGTAATTAATATAGCATATATGATAAGGAAACTATATATAATAATAAATTAAAAAAGGGTACGGACCAAGTGTCTGTAGTGTTAAGTAATAATAATAAATAAAAAAAACCATTAGATTCCCTGCCTACCATACTGTGTGCAGGATACAGCGTGAAGCTGACTATACATACATATTCAAACATATTTTTTTGCTCCCGTATTGTCATACAAAAGCTAAATCCTAATGACATATAATTATATATAATTAGTGACCCGCTCGCGGCTTCGACGCGCGTGCTATATAATAATTTTCTCATTGGAATTACTTTCGTGATCCAATAACATTACCATTATAAGGATAGTATCCATACATTGATAGCCAAAGTTTTAGCCAATTCAAACACTTATTTTCTAGCTATATTGTCCCATGCAATTTATAGTACCTAGTATTTTTTTTTATTTACGAACCGATTGAAATAAAACAAACACTTAAACGTTAAGGCAAGTTTGCAAAAATACAATAGTGAAAACTGTATATATATCGGTTAAGCCGTTTCAGCGGTGTTGTGCCCATTTGCGTAAACAAACGCACATACAAACAGACAAATAGACACAGATAAACAGACAATAATTTTAAAAATAATTGTTTTGGGTTACAGTGTTACAGGTGCTACAGGTGTTAAAGTAAAAATTGCCTGCAACAATAAATATTCTCTTATATCTTCCAGGTATAGACAGCAATAAGTTACAGTTTTATAATCTATACATATATATAAAAGGACATGTACCTGACTGACTGAGGTAAGACGCACGCACAGCCGTAACCGCTGTGCGTAGAAACGTGAAATTTGGACAGATGTTTATTTTCGTAATCTGAACATCCACTAAGAAGGGATTTTCAAAAATTTTTACCCTAAAGGGATGAAATAGGGGTTGAAAGTTTGTATGGATTTTTTTTAAAACACCACCGATTTTTATAAAATTTGAAATTCAGACTCTTAGAAATATTTAATTGAACACGTGTTTCATGATTTTTTAGAATTCACCCCTTAAAGGTTCAAATAAGGGGTTGAAAGTTTATATGGAAAAATCTTTAAATCGTCACCGATTTTTATAAAAAATTAAATTCAGACTCTTAAAAATATTTCATTGAACACGTATTTCACGGCTTTTTAGAATTCACCCCTAAGGGTGCAAATAAGCGGGCGAAGCCGCGCGCGCCCACTAGTATAGTATATATATATATATATATATATATATATATATATATATATATATATATATATATTCAAATATTTGCTTTGTATTATAGTACGTAAATAGTTTATATTTTTCACATTCCACACATATGCTAACGAGCAGTATGAATTAGGAAGTGTTTTAATTAGATTATATATTTTAATTAAAATAACAAATAGAAATTAAGGTGTGTGCTACACTACACTTCCACCCACGTTCCTACGTCAGGAAAAACTACATCATCAATTAATATATTTATGTAAATGTTGTGTTATGTTTTTATTATATAATTATTAACTTTAGCGTTCAAATTGTTTTATAAAGTAAGTAATAAAATGTTTATCACTATTAGATCCGCCACTCCACTTGCAATGTCTTGTATTCGGGCAAAAAGCGGAGAAATAAGTGTTTTGACACATTCTCCTTCTCCACCCTGCATTTTACTGCTAAATGTGTGCGAGAAAAAAATGTTACTACATTATTTTGAGTGTCATATTTAAATAATATTATCAGAAGGTATCGTTCTAACAAGATATTTACCATCAAAAGTTTATTTAAAAAACTGAAACCCTACAGTATTACTTTATCATAACTTGAAGTTCTTCCGAAGAAATGTCAAAAGTGCGTTCCATCTTACTCTCTATTATAACTATAAATTGTCGTTAGTCATAATAAAGGAAATAAAGCGCAATACACTGTCTTTGTTGAACACTCCGGGATGTTTGTGTGTGATCTTTCCGAAGGTACGCTTCAGGTAGGTCACGTTTATTTATATAATTAATACTGTATTACATTCGTGTTTTGTTATGTTGATTGATTATTGAGATCAATATAAGTCGTCCGATCATGCGCATTACCGCAAAGCGGTCGATATATCAAATTAACGCTCGGCATTCACCCCGCTGTCGCGTCTTATTTGTTATCTACATTAAAACAAGTTATTAGACCCATAGACGGACACTACGACATACACCAGAGTTCTAGGGCATAAAATAGCACCTCACACCCGTATGAGACGGACGGACACTATTACATACACCGGAGCTGGGACATAAAACAGCATCACACATTTACTTATCATACAACTAGTTATAGAACTACTGTAGAAGCCGGTATATATATATGTCTAATACCATTCAAGCATCGCTTACGCATCATCTGGCACTTCGAGATTGAATCGAACACAATATAATAAGTCAACACTACCATCATTAGTACTCTTAGGCTAAAAGTATCAGCTTCGGCGGTACTAAGTAAATCTAATCATGGGAAGCGTTCTGTGGAACTGTTTGACTTGTTACCTGCCGCAAAAACTTAAATATCATCCACACCATCTGGATACGTGGCACTTCACTACTTTGCGTTCTCGTAGGAACTTTCTTCCACGCGTCATATAACTGTGGAATGGCCTATCAGTGGTAATGTTTCCAAGTTGATACGACTTGGATACCTTTAACTTGTAGCTCTCTAGCACAACTTTTTCAATAAAAAAATATTATAAGATGAGAAAAACATAATAAGAGGTAAACTTCTTCGTGGAAAAAGCTATACGTGATATTTATTAGATACAAATAGTAAAGGTGTATAGAGGCTTTGTAATTCATTCGTGCATTTGACCGAAGTATATATAAATGTATAATTAAATTTGCATAAAACACACCATGGCGGCCGGTAGTTATTTTTAAGAAGCGGAAATGTTTTAGCTACTGTACTTATATTAAATGAATTCCTTTATAGGTATATGTGTAGCATACGGGTATATAAGTAGTATATACGTGACATTACGGAAGTGGTGCTCTAGTAAATTAAATACAGTGTCTGAAGTTATTTTGTTTTATTTTTAACACTAAACGTCTTATCGACTTAATTGTTTGTGTTCAATGGAAACCTACTTTGAGTATGAATATTGAATATAATTCTTTTTAATTGGATAAAGAGTGAATACAGAGGGAACTTAGCTTAAGATACTCCGTTCTTCACTTTCCAAATCCTATTAACGTAGGTAAATTGTTACGCAACCTTCGTACCTATCGCATCAATGTCTCTAAATGGGAGGAAAATGCCACACACCAGGGTAGGCAGAGGGAACCTAGTATTAAGACACTCCGTTCCCCACTTTCTGCCGAATTCTAGAGGCATAGCGTGTTGAGTGGCAGAAATCAACGCCGGGCTTAACCTCGACACCAGAGCGAAGAAAATGGAAATATAAATTTAAGTAAATATAAATTTAAATAATAATAAATCTTGCATTTAAAACGCATAAAAATGTATTATTTTTTAAATATGCAATTAACTTTATTATCTTTTTTATTATTATTTGTAGTATATTTAAATTCGGATAAGAATTTGAACCCTTTGCCCACCACTGTAACTGGGAGATATACACACCTATACTATAATATTAAATAATAAATTAATTAAATAATAATATTTGTATTGTTTTACTTGAGACGGCGCGTATTGTGTGGAGGTTTCACTTAAAGGGACCTTGCTTGCTTGGACCCTTGACCCGCCCTCGGGAGAGTATTTTTTTTATATTTTTAAATATATTTTTTATAAGAAACGTACCTATTGCCTTCAGAATTCGGCGGGAAATGGGGAACGGAAGTGTCTTAATAGGAAAAGAGTGTCTAAACACTAGGTTCCCAGGTTGCCTCTACCTACCTACCCTTCTATGTGTTCGAAATACAGCGTGAAACTGTAAAGGTAAAAAAAACACATACATTATCGCTTTAGTGGGAAAGAGAGTAAATCCATACTGTATAAATATATTTTTTATAAGAAACGTACATAATGCCTTCAGAATTCGGCGGGAAATGGGGAACGGAAGTGTCTTAATAGGAAAAGAGTGTCTAAATACTAGGTTCCCAGGTTGCCTCTACCTACCTACCCTTCTATGTGTTCGAAATACAGCGTGAAATTGTAAAGGTAAAAAAACACATACATTATCGCTTTAGTGGGAAAGAGAGTCAACCCATACTGTATTATAAGTTAGAGATGATGATCAATAAATTGCAACGAATATTTAAAAATGTAAAAGTATATGTAGTAGTATTAACAATTATAGCATTGTTTAAATATTAAATGTATTTATTTTATAAGTTTTGTTTCGGTAATTATACACTAAAGTTAATAAATATTAAAATCTCAAAACGCGGAACAGGAGTCCTCGTTATGTGTAACCAGATCTTTGAAGTGAAAAATGCTATACGCGCCTTCTTAAGTGGCATTCTATTCGATCTGGATTCAAGAGACTTTACTAAGGATTTTTACTAACATAGTTTTATATTTTTTGGTAATCATTTATTTCTTTTTTTAATTATAAAAATTGAGACGTCAGAGTCAGTTACGCATTTATAATTCACCGTAATATTTTTTTAAAATTATTTATGCGGGTAGCGGTGGCACAGTATCTGACTGATACGGGATGGTTTTGTTTTCAAAATTCCCCTCAGGGATGAATTATTTTCATTCCTCGTTCTGGTAAGAAGACAAAGCACAGCGTTGAAATCCGCCACTCAAGATGTAATGTCTCGAAATTTTGGCAGAAAGAGTCACCTCCCTTTATTTATCGTGCTAAGTGGCAAAACATGGAATTGCTTTTTCACTGTACATTCTAAGTAGGTGAATTATTTTATAGCTAATGTATTAATGCAATGCAAAGAAGGTATCAATCACACCTATGCTATACTATTGTTATTTGTTTAACAAATTCCAATAGTAAATACGTTTACGTAACACTATGATGAAGCATTTTGTACGTGTCTGGCATTCGAAGTAATTCTAGAGATCGATTCTCAATTGGGGGATATTTTATTATATTTTTTTCATTTCTTATGCATTCTCTTAAGTGTTGAATAAAACGCGATGGATTTATTACAATAAGAAAATATAATAAAAAATAGACTATATGTACTAGCAATTAGCGCGTGTCAACGTAAAATAAGAAGAATTGTGACTAAGTACCTATGTGGATTTTCCTTGGAAGTTTGCGGCGTTTAAATTTTTATCATCATACCTAATTATTTCTATTGCGGAAGGAAAAATACAGTTGGCACTTACGAAAGAAATGTCTAGATAAAGTAGCTCTTAACCAATTTACAGTTACAAGCATGCACTTACTATAAAGCAAAATATATTTTTATTTACTATTTAAGGAATGATATGCCTCGGTTTTGTTGTTATTTACTGAATGTGTGATTTGAATTTGGTGGTGGCTGTACGCCCCGGGTCTCTGGTCCTGGTGGAGCCAAAATCTATCCAAATGGTTGTTAAGTTAAAGTTCGCTTGATTAAAACCTAAAAAGCGTTTGAAAAAACGCTTAGTATCTATTTAAAAGTAAGTTGGGGGTTGGAGGCCACATAAAAAATAAGTACAAAAATAAGT
The DNA here is from genome assembly GCA_018249775.1 of Heliconius hecalesia formosus. Classification (NCBI taxonomy): domain Eukaryota; kingdom Metazoa; phylum Arthropoda; class Insecta; order Lepidoptera; family Nymphalidae; genus Heliconius; species Heliconius hecalesia. The sequence continues at coordinate 10,198 of DWMY01002447.1, forward strand.
GCGGCCGGTACCGGTAGCTTACATTCTTTTCATTAATGACTAGATGCTCATCTATAGTATAATTAATAATTATTATATATGCTTACTAGCGGCCCGCCCGCGGCTTCGCCCGCTTAAACTACATGATTATTAATTTAATAAACAGAATTGACTGACACTATAATGACTTTAATATGATTTTTTATTACTTTAATCTGTAATCTTCTAATATGATTTTTTACTACATTATCGTAATTTCTATAACGATTTTAGATTGTTTTGAATTAAAAAATACGGCCAATGTTGATACTTGATATTTATAATAATAAATAAGCCGTGTGATCCCGGCCTAGAATAGGATCATCCTGGTACTCGTAAGAGGCGAATAAAGTACGTGTGGTAGAGTCACGTCGCCAGCAATGGCAACACGCATGGGCAGACTCGACCGGATCATTACCACCCCCGGCATTTAAAACCGGCGTGAAGTAGTGGCTTTATGGCACTGCGTTTCGTATCAGGTAATGGCGGGCTCCGGCGCCCAACCCTTCTTAAAGGCCGGCAACTCATCTGGAGCTCTTCTGCTGTTGCACGGGGTCGTGGGCGGCGGTGATCACTTACCATCAGGTGACACGAACGCTCGTTTGCCTTGTCTTTTCCATATAAAAAATACTTTGAGCATTGCTACAAAGCTAATTATTTATTATACGTATATATTTTTGTAACATTCCGTTCTTTTTACATATGTTATGTGTACATCTTATCATAATTTAAAAACTCCGTTAAATGTGCTGATGTCAGTGAATAAATTAATTTATTCCTTCAGAAACAGCCTTAAATGTTAAATTATTGATGATGGTAAGGATTCATAATATTCTTTTTATCAGCTTCACGCTGTATCCCGCACACAGCAGGGTAGGCAGAAGGAACCTAGTGTTAAGACACTTCGTTCCCCACTTTAGCTAAATGTACAATTGGTAAATATGTAGTTATTACAGAGTACACGTAGAAAGGATGTTTTTAGGCATTTTTATATTGATTTATTTCAAACGATCGAATGAACCGAATAATCTATGTATTTACTTAATATTTCTTGGAAGATCAAATCGTTCTTTATCTCTGTGTTGAATTAATTACGACTTATACTTAACTGTTATAATTTATGAAGGTAATCTTCACTGACAATTTAATTTTGTTTATTTTATTGTTTGTACTACGAACAATAGTGCTGTAAAAATATGTATTTTTATCAACAGCAAGAACACATGTACCCAAAGGGTGATCAACAGTCACATAACCAAGACGTTTCGAATCTCATTCTTTTGACAAAAATCTTACCAGCGTGATTAAAAAAAATGATACTTTACGCACAGCGCCATCTATTGAGCTTAAAAATAAACTTTAACTGTTCGGATAGTTAAAAACTGCCGTTTTTATGTTAAATTTCATTTAATATATATATATATTATATTAATCGAAAACGATGTTTTACTAAATACGTATTATACAGATAAAAATACAGATTTATTAGAAACAATTATACATTTATTATAAATATAGAATAGATTGCTATATAATATTCGCAGTCAAACTAATGCCTTGAGTTCATTCAAATGACGATAACTTTTTTAATGAGCT
>DWMY01002448.1:0-11802 GCA_018249775.1 Heliconius hecalesia formosus
TACATTTAATAAAAAAAAGGTAGTTAATTGGCAGTTTCATGTCATGAAATTTTATCTTATTCTATTTAAATGTAATCTAAAGCTAATTAACAATATACTATAATAATAAATAGGGACCAGCGCAGCATTGCAACTGTAAATGTGACAATAAAATTTTCAAGTACCACTCAGGAGATGAATAAACATAATAAAAAATATTCAATGAAACACTTACATGAATTCACCATTTTAGTGTAAGTGACCTTCAGCTGTGCAGCAAACTGGATGAGAATGCAAGTAACATTGCTTGAATTGGTGTACGACCATGATCCTTGTTCTGGTGGAGGTACGGGGACAGGGGCGGGGGCTGGAGCAGGTGTTGGAGATGGGGTTGGTGCAGGCGTTGGTTGAGGAGTTGGGGGTGGAGTAGGCTCTGGAGTTGGAGCCGGAGTAGGCTTAGGTGTCGGAGCAGGAGTTGGTTTAGGGGTCGGAGCCGGAGTCGGTTTAGGGGTCGGAGCCGGAGTCGGTTTAGGAGTTGGAGTAGGAGTTGGCTCAGGAGTAGGCGATGTCGGCTTAGGACTAGGGTCAGTTGCTGGAATCTCCGTAGACTTCTCAGTCGTAGGTAGCGGAATATCCGCCTCAGATGATAGTGGTGGCAAGGATATAGTGTACGGCTTTTCTGTTGTCACACCTCCTTGTCCTAAAGCGGAATTCATTTAATAGATCAATAATTAGGGTAGTTAAATAATTCTTTGTTCTCAAAAGCGTGACATGGATAGAAAATGAAAAAAAACGCGAGGTACGCGATAAGCAACAAAGAGATTACCAATAGGTATTTTGTTAATATCATGCAACACTTACCAATTAACGCTAAACTGCATAAAACTGCGGCAAATAGATAAAACCTTAACCGAGTCATTTTGAAATTAAAACTGTTTATTAGCGGTATATTCGCGAACAATCTCACAAGTACGTAGCAAATAAATGATTTTGTAAGAATCGAATACTAGAGTAGACAGATTACAGAAATGTCACCTTATTTCACTTACAGACAGCTGAGACTGGGTTACCAGTTAGAATATCAAGAAAAATATTTTAATAACATAGATTAGAAATATAAAAAATATATCGATATACAGCAAGGTAACATTAAGTACGGTAGTTCCTAAGTTTTGTAAAGATCATTTATAAATGAAATTCTTTTATTTGGATATATTTCAAAAAAACTAACTATTAATAGTAATACGGATGAAATTAAATTTTTAAGATAATTTTTTAAGACAATGGATTTTATAAAAAAAAATGTTATATACTCTCGCTCGTTTGCCTTGTCTTTTCCATAAAAAAAATACTTTTCATTTATCAATTTTAAATAAATAATAATCAACAACTTTTTTTATATTAGAATATTTTCCAATGTATGGCAGCATTTGCTAGTCAGTTTGTAGTCTGTGATTGGATAATAAGAAACACTATTTGCTATTATTTTGTTTTATCTCTTTCATTTGTACTTGTTCTGAGCGTAATAACTATATTAAACCTTCATTCGTTTTATAAAATATAGTGCACTTGGCGGGTAAATGCAAAAAAAGATTTTATTTATTGAATATAAGTTATTTATTATTCTTTTTTCTTAAATTATTTTTATTCTTAGATAGCATAGCTTATTTTGAAACGTAGAAATGTTTTGGATTAGGTACTTAGCTAATAAATAATAACTATTTAAAAAATAAGAAAATTGACGGATAATTTCATAAATAAATTACAGTATTATCTTTTATTTTTATATATTTTTCCTCACATTTTTTTTAATTTGGTAAGTATCAAATAATTAAGAAATCAATATACTAATAATAATTTATGTAAAACCTTAGGAAAAGTAACAAATTTTAAAACTGTTTTATGTACTTTAACCCTAACTATCTTTCTTTGTAAATGGAATATGGATTCATAATTAATAAATAGTACATATAAACTATTTAATTGGTTCTAAATTTGAAGGAACAATATATGTTCTTCACTTTACAAATATTAAGGATGTTTAAAAATGTATTAGGTATATAAAATTCAACCTGATGACTACGACGATTGTGTACTTACACATTACTTTGTTAATAAATTTGTATTTATAAATGTTGGGACGCAACGAATATAAACTATATAAGTAGAAATAAAATTGTATATCACGTATTATGAAGCTTTATTAAAAATATAAAATGAAATATAAAAAACGTAATTTTTAACAGCAATCTTAAGCCAAAAAAAATTATCCAATAGATATTACTAACAATCAACTTTTATTACACTTAAAACTAATGAGATCTTATATTGAACCATAATTTATTTTTTAACAATAAGGCAACAGAATTTAGTGTCGATGTCACTCGGTTCTCCTCCATTCTTCAAAATGTATCATTAAACATTCAGTGATAGTTTCTTAAAAATTTTCATAATAATCCTTACATAGTAAAAATTATAATAAATAAAGATAAATATTATAATTCTACTGTAATTGTAAATCTTGAACATCATCGTAAAAATCTTAATAAAGGTTCTGTCTTTTTATTAATTTAAGACTAACTTACACATAACTAGCTTACAAAATTTAATATTAGAATTTACCAAATAAAATTTAAATTATATTGCAATTTTATATATATGTAGTATATTTAGTGCAATATACGGAGAAGTTAAATATCTTTTCAGTACATGTATTAATCATATCCTAAGTGACTGAACTTAGCGCCGAGATTTGTTTAATGAGAAAAACATATTATTATGTTTTTAATTATAAAATTCTTCGAGTACACAACAATCATGACATACAGCCAAATAATTTTTTGAACTGATGTTAACATCAAAATTCTAACACCCATATGACATTACTATTATTATTAAATAGATTTAAATGTTATTTTAAATATGTTATGGAATTAAATATTAACGGAAATAATTTACTCCACATAAATTTCAAATCGAGCACGCCCCACCCGGCTGGAGTGGTCATAGATAATATCACGTGTCCAAATTCGGCACTCAACATTGATCAAAATGCCACCTGAAAAAAATATATTATTGTTAGTAAAAAAAAAATCAGCTTCACGCTGTATGCCGCACATAGCAGGGTAGGCAGAGGGAACTTAGCGTTAATAAACTCCGTTCCCTACTTTCTCACGAATTCTGGAGGCATTGCGTGTTTTTCGCGCTTTGCCTAGACAATATTCTTGTTAGTACTACCTTTAAATCACATAATTGTTATAAGCATAATGTCGAAGAAGTATTTAAGCTTATTCCATAAGAATCTAGATAATATTACAAGAAGAAAAGGAATCTTCAGGATAATTATACTCTTAAATATTTTTAAAATCATTTGTATTCAAATTACTTTTTACTTGCAGTATCGACTTTACAGTAAATTATTATTATAGGTTTTTTTTTCAGCCTCATGCTGTATCCCGTATTCAGCAGAGTTGGCTGAGGGACTCTAGTTTTAACACACTCCGTTCCCTAGTTTCCGCCGAATTTTCGAGGCATTGCGTATTGAGTGGCGACACTCAACGCCGTGCTTTGTCTTGTTACCAGAGCGAAGAAATGAAGATGATTGCTGAATAATCTACGATTAACTTACGATTTGGCCTTTCAAATAGCACAGCGATTACAGGTGGTGGAATTTGATCTGGCAACGATCGAGCTGAACGCGGCAGCCTATCAGCAGTATGCAGACGACTAGTGGGGAATCCCGGAGGTAGTATTCCGGGTAAATATTGTATAGGCCCGATGTTCTCCTCGTCATTACTGAACTCCCCTTTACAGGATACCCATATGAAATCACCGTATTGTTGGGCTGGGAACAGGTGCTTTAACGGAAAATTAAACAATATTTTAATTATTTATGTAAAGTATTAGAAGGAGATAATTAACTATAGATAGTATAAAGTTTAAAATTTTAACTATAGATAAATATTATTTAAAAAATGCTTAAAAATAAATATATTATTAGTTTAATGCACCTATTTATCTGATAGATCTTGTGTTAATAATAATCTTTATTTTCAATATTATTTAACTACAATTAAAGGTTTTTTTTTAATATTTTTATTTAATATACATTCTTTTAGATAGATTATTTTTCAGGTACCTTCATATTATACTTTGACTTTGACTTTTGACTAAGTTAATGAAGTGAAATGTTTTGTACTTTACCATAGCTCTCTTGATGTTTTCTGGCATGTCGTGGGGAATAGCCATAGGTACAGATATGTTGTAGGGTTCCGGTACCCAGTAGTGAATCTGTTTATTTAATATAAAATAGAATGGGTACATAATTACCTATATTTTACCTTCATGTTGTACCTATCCTACATATGGGAGGATAGACAGAGGGAAGCTAATATTGAGATACTTTATTTCCCACTTTCTGCGTAATTTGCAAGACGTTCAGTGGCGAAACTGAAGGTAGCGCCTTGTCGTGTTACCAGATCGGGAAAATGAAACTCTTCAAGTTAAGGACATGAAATGAAAATTAGTTTTATGATGATTTCTTAAAATTTTATATCTATTTTTTTTAGCTTCACGCTGTATTCTATACACAGCAGGGGAGGCAGCGGGGAACCTGGGAACTTAGTGTAAAGACATTTCGCTCCTATTAAGACACTTTCATTCCCCACTTTCTGCCGAATTCTGGAGGTATTGCGTGTTGAATGGCGAAACCTAACGTCTCGCTTTGCTTCGTTACCAGAGGGAGGAAAAGCGCTGAGAATCCAACCCCGCTTATAGTCGCTCGAGGCATTGCGACACGAATGGCCTCTATCGGCCTCAAATTTAAAAAAAATTAACAATAAATGACAATATATTGAGTATTATAATATAAACGTAAGTATGAAGTTATATTAAAATAATATAGGTACTACTTTAGGCTTTGTAAAGCAGACATAGCCTAGAGACACGACATGGCGTTCTCCACTTTCCACTCATTTAAACTTTCACAACAATTCTTTTCTCCTCTTTCGCGCATCTTAACTTTAAACTCACAACTACCTACAAATTCAACATTACTTAAAATTACATTTAAAATATACTTACATGATTCAATCTAAGAAACACACAGGGTGTGCCAGATGGGTAGCCATAGTAATTGTCCGCGTTGCAAGGTCCGTACATCGATAAAGCTCTCTCACAATTCGGCGACGGTAGACGCTGTTCTCGACGAAGGACGGAGCAAGGAGCTCGTGGTGGCTCCTCTGGTACTGTTGTCTCATATTCTGTAGCAAAATGAAATTTCCAAATCTATGATAGATACCTATATACATATTTTCCAATTATATCGGCAGGTATTTTTTTCTCCTATTTTATTTGCTGAATAGATACATGTAGCTATAGAGAATCTTGTGCTAAGACATTTTATTCTACCAGCTCTAGATATAATACATGCTGTGTTGAGTGGTGGCCCCAACGCGTCGTTTAATCTAGTAAGACGAAAAAAAATGTATTATAATTTTAATGTAACAAGCTATTTTGTAATTTAACGTCGTTATTAAACTATGAGAAATTCTATTCAGTGATGAACATTTTTAAAAGATAAACATAATTTTAAATATATATTATAAAAACCTGAGAGAAAATCGCTAATCTTCTTGTACCATGGCTGCCAGGTACCGGGGTCTCTTGAGCGAAATTGAATCAAAGGTTGTTCGTAGTTGTAGGAATCCGATCGAGGCCATACTTCCAGTTCTATATAAAAAGTTATTATATTCATTTACTGTTACTTTTTTATTTATTTTTCATTTCTCATTTACGATGTGCAAAAAACAAATGTTAATTTCATAAAGGTAAAACACTTACCGACATATCGATACGGCAACAATAGACCCAACAACAGTCCAAGTATTCCACCTGCAGGCAGAACAAATATTTTTTAAAACAATTCAGATTTAAAAAAATCCATTATTTTATATAACAAAATATATATTTTTGGTTGTTGTTCATTAAACGGTCTATAAATACATGCTAATTACCTAAGGTAACGAATATCTCAAAAAACCACTAAATTCCCTTAGTTAGAAAACAAAAAACATCTCGTCATAATTATTAGTTTTCGAGAAAATTGTGGACGAACATACACCCATTTACAAAGTTTACCACACGCGCTTGGAAGCCTTTAGGCTTTATAGCTATTTATGAAGCTAAAGGCTTCCAACAGCAGCTTTACGCAGTATATAGCAGGGTAGTCAAAGAGAACTTAGTATTAAGACACTCCGTTTCTCACTTCCAACCGTCGCATTTAGAACCACATACTTACGTCACTGAGCCAAGACGGTTAAATAGTTCATCATTATCATATAAAAGCCAAATCCAACAATACCACATATGTACACACATACATACATGTCAAACAAACAATCCGTTTTTTTGAGCTTGATTAAAAATGACCTGTCTGTCGATTTCTCCTGTACAAATTGCATTTATTTATGTATCATCAGCTTCACGCTGTATCCTGCAAACAGCAAGGTAGGCAGTGGGAGCCCAGAAGACACTCCACTCCCAACTTAGCGCTGAATTTTGGAGGCATTACGTTTTGAGTGGCGGAATTCAATGCCGCGTTTTGCCTCTACACCAAACAACAAATGAAAATATAAAAAAAATCGTTTCCTCGAGTGGGAATCGATCCCACAACCAGTCCCGTTCTCAGTCACACATTTGTGCTCCTGTACTCGATATGTATGTATATACATCAGTATGTTTTATGAATGCAATCGAGTGCAATGTCCCTATAAAAGCGGTTGCTAGAATTCAATAAAGCCCTACAAATGTTCAGTATAAGCTTTAAGCTTATTAAAGGATTGTTATAAGGGAAGCTTATATTTGTTGATGAGGAAGTTTGTAAATATGTTTTGTAAATATTTTGTTTACTAAGTCGGACTGTAAACACTACGGTTGTGAGTTCGATTCCCACTCAATAGCATGGATTATTTATTGCAAATCGAACTCGACATCGGTTTTAAGGCTCCGTATCTCACTCACTCTTTTATTTTTTAAGGCACTGCGTTTAATTTTAATAGCGACGGCTATAATTTTTTTAAAATATATCTGCGAGTGGGAATTGAATTCACAATTATCATTTATGCAAAAACTAGGTCTGCCCAACCGAACAAAAACAGAACAATAAAGTGATGCTTACATTGCGCATATTTGGTGCAATTGTATATTTTTTTAATATAATAAATATCAATATTATTTGAGGTAGTCGTGGCCCAAAGGCACCAGCGTAAGTGAATTTTGTGTTCTTCAATGTCTACTCGGAGAAATGAAATATTTATTATTTTCATGAAGGCAACGAAGCAAAGCGCGGCATTGAGTCCACTCATCATGCAATGTTTCAGAGGCCAGTGGAAAGTGGGAAACGTAAGTGTCTTAATGGAAGAGGAGGTTCCCAGATTTCCTCTGCCTACTCTGCTATGTGCAGGATGTAAGCCTAAAAAAACATATAAATAAATACTAATTTACAAACTTTGATTGCGTCTCCTGAAATATTTCAAATATATTATTATTGCACTAAATGTCGCTATAAAGAAAACGACAAATAAATTTGTCAAAATCTTACCAATAATCAGCACAGTGACAGCAACAATGATAATTATCTTCACAGTGCGCTTTTCCAGGCCCATTTTCACTAACCGATTATTAAACAAAGAGTTTTACGACAAAATTCTTCAAGAGTTCAAGGGATATTATCGTCCAAATTACATTTGGTGAAGTATCCTTGGTGCCAAACAATAGATATTGCAGTATTCTTTAAGACTTTAAAGGGTCCTTGTAGTCCAAAAAATCCTGATCTAAATCAAAAGTTGAAGTGCGTAGGACGAAAGCTGGAGACTGAATGGTACGGATAAGCTTGGAGGTTGGAAACAACTGGGTCGTACCTATATTGTACGTTGTACATTGAAGGTTTATTTTTTATTTTTTTGCATATTTTTGTATATAAATGAATATTTCAGAAGAGTTATCACAATCTCAACAACAAGGATTTTTTAAGTAATACAATTTTTAATTAGCGTTCTCTTCCGCTGTCCATAAAAAATATACTGACTGTAATATTAGAGACTGACCAGTTAATCTCGAGTTGAATTTTGTGAGCCATGTCGCAGGGGCACAAGCGTGCGAGTGTAAATGACAGGTGGTTTGGTTCTCTAAATAAAATATTGAATATTTTTAATTTTTTTCGCTCTGTATGAACGGACTGCCTTAACACTACCACTACCCAGGTTCTTTCTGCTTACTCCGCTATGTGCAGGATGCAGCACTAACCTAAAATAAATATTATTTCAAGTGCAATGATTTGAGCGCGGAGTGATGAACCAACACGTTCTGTTTGCAAAGCGTGGTGATTCATAACTGTGATCTTAGTTTTACGAAAATTTTAAGGACATTGTGCATTTGGTGGCGAAACCTATCGCCAAATTTTGTAAAATTTTTACTCAATGAATATCTAACCCATGCTCACCACGTACACGGTGCAAAATATATATTTAATCGGAAATGAACATGAACGAACCCCCAGCCGTGGTGTTGACAGGCAGACAGTGTGCCGCTGCGCTGTCATCTCAACATATCTAATATTATATTATTTCATTAAGTAAAGAAAATCCCACAAAACCATCAATGTACACCATTCTAGTAACGGCAAAGTAGTTACGACAGACGTCGCTGGCGCCGCGACGCGCTGGCGCCTGCTACGCTCACATTTATCTACCCCCGGGGTGGGGGTGGGGGGTGGATTGCCCTTCGCTTTATAGTGTATGGACACTTACGTAATTGTTGAATTTGCATCCCTTGTTTGGCATTTAAAAGTTATGAAAATTTGCTAAAATAAGGTAGTTTGGTGGCATGGATGCGTCTAGAGAAATTTCTCAGGCGGGGCCATGATTTCAGTCTTGAACTAATCTATTTGTAATATATATTTTTTTATTTTTCATACTTAATTTTTGTTACTAAAACTCTGGACGACGCCAGGATATTATAGGATGAGCACGGTTCATTCTTAAGCCCATGGTTGCTGGTCTCTTAATAACCTTGAATTGAACAAGCGATGAATATGGGTTTCTTTCGGCTGAATGTCTTCTTCTCTTGGAACAAGGTCTCTATCTGGGGTAAATGTAGAGACAAAAAATCTAAAATGAATAAAAATATAATGGGGAACTACAATACATGAATATTTTACGTACTGGAAACATTATTAAGTTAGCGAAATTTCAAATTACTTAGTTTCTACTGCGTTAAAAATCTTATACACAATATCGTATTACAAAGCCCACACATCGCTTAGTGCTAGGTGTGACTTTTACGACAAGTATCCACCTAGTTAGGTTAAAAATCCGTACGACTTGCATATTTTTTTTCTAAATATTATTATTTTTTTATTCGTCATTATATATATAAATAACATCGTTTTCTACTTTCATAATTAACATTTCGTTCTTTACTCTTAAGTAGTAAAGAAAAGCGAGTAAATAGTATAAAAGCGAGGAATTAACAGTCATAAAAAGTATAACATACTTGTATACATTCGTCTAAGTCGTGGCGAGGGGCAAGGCGTACAGTGATATACATATAATGTGGCGTATGAGGTAGGGTCACAAGAGTGTGACTGTAAATGCGAAAGGTTGTGGGACCGATTTCAGATGGAAGAAGTACTTAATATTTTGATATCCTCGCTCTGCTTACGAAATAAAGCGCGGCGTTGATTTCCGCCACTCAAGATGCAATGTCTCCAGAATTTGGCAAAAAGTGGAAAATGAATTATCTTAACACTATATTCCCAGGTTCCCTTTGTCTACCATAATATGTGCGGGATACAGCGTGAAGCTGCAAAAATGTCTCTAAGTGTAATACGATTTAATTACTTCACGTTCAGTGACCTTCGCTGCAATTGCTTTAAAAAAAATCACTTAAAATAATAATAAAATGCTTTTACATTTCTTTTTTATATTTCACGCCGTATCCCACATATATCAGGATAAACAATGAGAACCTAATGTTAAGACATCCCATTCTCCATTTTCCGGCCGAAATTAAGACTACGGAATAACTCAACGTCACCCTTTGTCTTTGTCTTAGTCTTAGTAAGAGCGAGAAAATTAAAATAATTAATCACTTTCCCGCGTAGGGCTCAACTCATCGCACATAGTTAGTACTGCCCTACTGCGCCACGATGGTCACAAAATAAGTACATATTTAAAGATTAAGACATAATATAACATAGTAGCTGGAGAATGAATCTAGGGCAACGACTGGATGCGACGGCGCGGCTCCATACGATATTTACAAATAAACAATGAAAAATATTATACATATATCCTTGAAATAATATTTTTTTATACAGATTAAAAAATTCAAACATATGTACGTTGTACATAAAGGTATTATTTAGATAACAGTGCATTCTATATGTTTTTATGATAAAGATGTTTGGTATGAAAGATATGATTGGCATGAACTGCTTATTATTACTAATTAACAATTTAAAACTCTTTGTTACCTTCACATTGTATCCTACAATAATAATGTATAGCAGGGTAGGCAGGGAAACCTAGTGGGCACCTAATATTAAGACTGGAGGTATTGCGTGTTGAGTACTGGAACTCAACACCGCGTTACCAGAACGAATAAATGAAAATTTCCTCATGTGGAAATCGCTTGGTCGCCACGACCGGTCACAAATTACATCCACCCAACTTTAATTCTAAATTATATTTTGTTTACGAAGCAAGGGTCAATGTATCGATTCGATATAATCCACTGTACCTGCTATATATTATAACGCTTAACCCATATTATACAATATATATTACTATCTGGGGCAGGGAGGCCGCGACGGCGCGGCGCCGGTCGTAGCCGAATTGGCAAACATTAACATTTTATAAGGTTCATTCTCCCGAATGTGTCTCATCTTACTGCAATACTCTCACTGATCTGAACTTTCTTTGACTTTAGTTGATTTGATTTATTGATATGGTATTATTGACACGGTTTGTGGAATTAAGCTTATATTTAAATTGTTATTCTATTCTTATATTTCCTTTCTTACGGCGTTATGCGGTGTTGTGCGGAAGGCATTGTGCCACTCAACACAATGCCTTCAAAATTTGATAGAAAGTGGGGAACGGAAGTGTCTTAATGGGAACGGAGTATCTTAACACTAAATTTCCAAGTTCCGGATACCTTATATAACAAAGGCACTACTGTCCCCAGTTTTCGCTCTATTCTGCGCTTTGTCTCTCTTGACAGAGTGATATGAAAATAAATAATTCCCTCGAGTATGATTAGAACACATAACCTTCGCGTTTACAGTCACACGCTGTGCCACTACGGTCTTATGTATCATGCGTAATGCGTAATGTGTAATATGCGTTTTTCTTTCGTTATCTGCCCATTTTAGAATCACTTTGGAAACTAGTAATGGACGACCAAATCACGTCTAAAAAACGAATGTAAATTAAAATAATATGAGGCCGTCGTGACACAACGTCTAATTGAAAACACGGCGGCGGTTGTGGATTCGTGAGGAAACAGGACCAAGCGCGGAGTTGAGGTCCGCCATTAATCAGTCAGAGCGTGGCTAAAGAAGTTTGGGTACTCTTTCCCTACGTTGATATATGTGGAATAAAGCGTAAAGCTAAATAAAAAAGCACACAAATGGGGTTCCCATTTGTGTGCTTTTTTATTTACTCAACTACTGTGTATACAATTACAATATTTCCGCACTATATACTATATACCATATAGCACGTACGTGTGCGTATTTTCGTTACAAATACTGACTTTTTT
>DWMY01002449.1:0-11794 GCA_018249775.1 Heliconius hecalesia formosus
GGCCACTTGCTGGTGAGTGACGGCCCCTATTGGAAGGAAACTAGTGTGAAGTATTGTTAGTAGGTGATACATATCACTTATTGCAATTACATAGTATCTCTTTCAAAATAGTTTAGAATCATATAGAGGATGTGTGTTTTTAACGTGTTTCTTTAAAAACGTTACCCGCTTCCGATTTCTAACAATATGGTATTTTTCACTTATACCTTCCCTATTTTACTCGAATTTACTAGCAATATATATTCATGTACGATTCTTTTCTTTATTTGTACTGCGTTAATTTCGTACTTTTTGCCAAATTTCATAATTTTAGGTCTACCGGAATTTTTCATTACGCGTCATATTTCATACAAATTTTACCAAAAACTATTCGATTAATATTCCTAATTAAATTCTTGTCAGTTATCTTACAAGCTAGAAGATGTTTTGTGCTCCGATCGACCGTAAACCTTCAAGCTTGATACTTCAACGATATCCCGACATAAATGGTCTTGACAGAAGGCCAAAAAAGTGATGCCTATAAGAGCTTAGTATTTGTCTTTTGAAATACGGAATCCTAAAAAAATATTAAATATTGTAAAATATAATTATTTTTTCTTTGATGTAAAACGTATGAATTTTAACAAAATAAACAATAAACATTACAAAGAAGGAAATTCTGATGATTGACGTTAGTGCACACTCGACCCAAACTACAATAAAATATATTAAGCATTATAACTTTAAAAGCTTTCAGCTGCGCCATTACAGTGAATTGAATTTGAAATGTTATTAAAGCCTCGAATAAATGAATTGACGGCGAGACTTTAAAGTTGAATTATGATAATGAAAGCTCATTAAATGTGTCAAGTAGTGTTTCATTGAAGTGGCAGATTTAATAGATTTTTGACACACTTTTATACCACATACAGCACTTAGTGTTAAGACATTACGTAACTGAATACAACGCCGTGGTTTGCCTTGTTACCAGAGTGAAGAACACAAGCCAACGGTCATGAGGGGGTGACCCTGTGATCGCTAATCAAAGATGGTCTGAAGTCAAAAACATATTTTAGCTTAGTTACAATGTAATTTCTTATAAAAACTAAAACAAGCCAAGGAAAGCTCTCCCGTCTCAACCTTGTACATCTTAAAGTTCATTTTCTCGGTAAAAAGAAAGTTATTTAAAAAATTAAAAAATTGCGGCCACTAACCTGTATCATCGAATTACTCACAAAATAATGATCGCTTTAAGCCTAATAAAATATTATTAGTTGGTGAATAAGATTGACAGATTAAATTACTCTTTGTAAGCGAAATTTCAAGATAATTGATAAAGTGCCTGTACAAAGCTCTACTTTTGTTGAATGGTAACATTGCTATTATAGTATTATTCTTATTTAAATAAGAGTAATTTTACAAAGACAGTTTACATTTAAAAGTTTGTAGGTATGAGCAGTGTCAATTTAAAAGTTTGTAGGTATGAGTTATCCTTAGGGATTATTCTACTCGTTCAAAAATGTAATGAATGAATCTAGAAAATATACGTATAATACGACTACTATACCACTGATTATGTATAAATAGAAATATATAAACTAACAAAAACTAATTAGGTATGTGTTATCTTAGTGGGTGAACAAATTTAAAATATATCTGAATTTGAATTTTTCATACACTATTTTTTTTATGTATTTAATTTAATGAAGGAATTTTTAAACTGAAGTTAAAATCAGTGCCTCACTACTCAGTGATGTAATGTAGCTTTGTACAGCACTCCGTCTAAGAGGCTCTACATGAATCTTTTATTAATGTATCGAAATTAAGTATTCACTTTACATTTTAAGCATAAATATATAATTTTATTGCTTAAATACCTTACTATATCCCTCTCCTTTTATTAACCGAATTCCGTAAGGAGGAGATATTTCTTTTATGTTTATAGTAGAACTTTTGACTAGGTAAACCGATTTTTATAATTATGTTTTTATTTGAAAGCTGATGCTTCCGATATGGTCTTATTTTTATTTGGATGTTATCGATGAGAAAATCACATAAGTCTTAAATTTGCATTAATTAAGTATGTGCGCAATAAACTCCATACTATGCCAACCGATTTCGATGATTCTTTTTTATTGGAACTTTCATGAAACTACCCTTGTCGTGTTGGGTACACATTTGATGAAAGTTTGGGTAAGTTCTGATTATGGGATCCGATGGAGTCGTTTTTTTTTTACGTCAAAAATTGTAATTATCATTTAACATATTCTTCTTTCATTCTTCTTATAACAACTATGCTACGCGATATACACGTAAGTCATTTTCTTTTATTATTTACTAAATATATTGACAAATAAATAGAGCAATTTGTTGTTAAAACCTTAGTAAAGATTAACTGTAAGACCAAAATCATTCTTGGGATCAGTGTTTAGTCGCTTGTAAAATTGTTCGTACTAAAAAGTTTAATGAACCGTAACCTATAATTCTATCCCGGAAGTTATTTCGCGTTAGTTTTAAGTATTTTTTTTTTATGGAAAAGACAAGGCAAACGAGCGTTCGGGTCACCTGATGGTAAGTGATTACCGCCGCCCACGACCCCGTGAAACACCAGAGGAGCTACAGGTGCGTTGTCTGCCTGTATGGTGGGTTGGGCACCGGAGCCCGGCATTACCTGTTGCGAAACGCAGTGGCATAAAGCTACTACTTCACGCCGGTTTTAAATGCCGGGGGTGGTAATGATCCGGTAGAGTCTGCCCATGCGTGTTGCCATTGCTGGCGACGTGACTCTACCACACGTACTTTAGTCGCCTCATACGACACCACCAGTACCAGGATGATCCTATTCTAGGCCGGGATCACACTGCACAGAAGTTTATGTTTTTAGTTGATAATAGGATTAGTTTTAAGTAATCCTATTATCAACTAAAAACATAAACTAAAGGATAGCAATCTCATGTCTTATATTCGTCCTTTATATAGGACAGGAAGGAGAGAAAAATAAAAGGAGAATTTATTCAGAGAATTATATTCTTTAAATAAATTCACCTTTTATTTACCCAATAGATAAGCATTATTTTAAAATAAATAAATGCTATCTTACTCGTATGTAACGGTAAAAATAATTTTATAAATTTCCTCCCCACTCAGAGTAGTAAAGCAAGATAAGCACTAATCAATTTCTTTTAGTTTGACTATAAAAAATAGAAGCATTGTATAAGATTGAATATTAATTTGATTGTTATTTCAAAATACTACCTATTTCATTTTAGTTATAAAATATATTTTTAATATTATAAAAGATTTATATAAAACACTCTAGATACCTAAAGACGCGAAGAAATCACAAAAAACCGCAGGCGAAGTGTCCGAAGCGTTTTTGTTTATTTCTAAGGCTTTGTCTTCTGGGGCGTGTGATATTTCAGACAAGAACTTTGTTAACTCATAAATCCAAAGCTCAACACACACTATGACAGGATCAAGACTCCACTTGGGGATTGATTTAAAACATTTATTATATGTCAAAAACGTCATTTGATACGAACTGCTTCAAAATTGCTTATCTCAGTAACTACTAGTTCCAAATTTAAAATGATAATATATTTTGATGTGGGATAGTCCAATTATCGAGATAGGTTATAACACCATGTCATGTGTCGTACACAATTCTTAGTCTTTGCATATCCTAAGAGTATCTTAGGATATGCAAAGATAGCTTATTAGCTATTTTTGGTCTAGTTAATAATTCCTGAAAATAGAATACTGAAGAAAATTATGACCCGACTTGCATTTAAATTCTGTTTTTGTAACTACATACCTATTTTTTTTCAGCAACTTAAAACAACATATCCAACAATAATATAAGTAATAACTTCAAATATAATTTTATAAATATTTTATATATAAGTATACTCATAAATCAATGTTAGTGTATTAGTATACTAGTAGTAGGTTTCTACTTGATAACAAGAAGTGAAGCCTTTGTGTTACAGCAATGTAAGGTGCCAAAGGAATTGCAAATTAACGAACCTTTCACTACCAGTAATTAATTTATTCGATGCATAATACGTATTAATTACGACTTAATTTCACGGGATGCTTCGTAGTGTGATTAACTTTTATAAATTTACCAAAATATTCGTAAGGGTCCCACTATAATATTGTTATGAATTAGGAACATTGTATTAAGCAATTAATTGAATGAGGTCGTCGTTGCGCAGGGGCACAAGCGTGCGACTGTAAACGCGACGATTGTGGGTTGGCTTCCCATCTCAGGGGAATAGTCCCGCCAATCAATACGCAACGCCACGAGAATTCGGATACCCTGATATGTGGGGGATACAGAGAGATATATTAATTATAATAGCTCAAGCCTTTTTAATCAATTGATAAATAAAATTGATTCATATTGTGTATTATATTACTTTAAACGTTTTTAAAAGTTTTTCAAAATATTATATGATAATATGTATTTTAAAACTTCGGTACACTTCCTATATCTTTTATTTTCACAAAAGAAAATATAAAAACATAAGTGTTATAAGAAATATATTTAAAAAGGCAAGCCTGTAATTCTTATGATTTATAAAATTCCTATAAAAGCCAAGCCTGTGATTTTAAGCCTGACCGTACACGTACAATAATATAGTCAACAAAGTACATATTGTCAATCAAATTGTGTGTGTGTGACCGGTATTTCGATATAGTTGTAAATTTTTAGACATTTTGTTTTTGTCACGGCAATATTTGCCTGGCCGCACACACACAATATGATTAATATGGCCGTATATATTGAACAATATTATTGTCAATACTGTATTGTCAATATTATTCTGTGTGTATGGCTAGCTTAATCAAAAAAAAAAATTATGTGTTACAAGCATAAAAAAATACTAGGAGCACTGCGTTCTAGACTACACTTTACTTTTATTTAATCGTAAAAGTAAACAATCGATTCAAATATATATGAAACTTAAATCGCTTACGTTATCTGTATATGTGGAAATCGGTGTTCGGTAATCGGTATCAATCATCGAGCAATAGCCATCACTAGAATACGAATCTATTATCTTTTGTAAATTGTATTACTTTTCCCACGCACTTGCTTGTTCGGGCGTCAGTTGTAATCGTATATAGGTATACTTTTCTAAGAATATTACTAACTAGATTGATATTTTTTCCTTAAAAATGAAGAAAGTAATATTTTTATGCGTGTTGTCACTGTCCTTGTGTTTGAGCAAAGCAGCTGAGGACAAAGGTAAGCTTGCCAGAACAATCTGGCGTCCATCATATTATTGCGTTCTACTAAGATTTCTCATAAGCATAATACACGTATCGGGAAACCAGTTCTACACTATATAAAAACAGTAACTGTTGCGTTTCTTCAGTAGAAAGCAGAAATTATGCGTTTATTGTAAATCACAATTAAAATTACTTTATGCACGTATTACTCATTACTTTAATTTAAAGTAAATAAAACATCACCATTCGATATATTTTCTTAATTTATATAATATACTATGTTTTCATTTTATATATTAATATTTATATTACTAAAGAAAAATAATTTACCGACAAACAATTGTTATACACATTCTTGTTTTATTTCATATATATTCTAACTTCTAAAGCTAGAAAACAAATGCGTATTAAAATAACCTTAGATAAGAATACCTGCAATTAATGTTTGATAAAACAATAAAAATAGATAAAATAAGTAGTGCCTTAATTAAATTATTATATTTTTTCTCTAGCAGCAGAATCCATGCTATAAAGATTATAATTTCTTTATATTGATGTCTAATTTAATAACTCGTGAAGAAAGAAATAATAAAATTTTGATATTTAATCTGAATTCAATTGAGCAATTAATTAATTTTCAATATTTTAAAAATACTTCTAACAATATTTAGGATATATTAATATCTTAAATATAAAAGGGATATTTAGGATATTCATATATCCTAAATATTGTGAGGTGTTAATTTTATAGTTATAAAACTAAGATAGTTCTATAAAAACATTATACTCAGCTTCTATTCTTTATCTTACATGTGAAGCAAAAATTTTGCAAACCTTTTTAAGAAAATTGCGCAGACTGAGTATGAAATTTAGCACACTTGTCGTTTCTATGTAGGAAAGTGCAGAATGCTAACATTTTTTAATAATAATGCTTGTTAAGTACATTAATAAATTAAACATTACACACACCACCATGCATTTGACAATATATACAACACAAATATTTATAAAGTGATATACATATATACACTGCTATGGCAACATATACTTTTATAATTTGCATCAAGAGGTCCTCTAGTTCACTCAACATGCAATGCTTGGAATACTGGTTGAAAGAAAGTATTGATTTGGCAATAAGTTCTTTTTGTTTATCCTGCAATAAATACATGCAACTAGTGATAAGCAAATAGAAAAAAAACTTTGGCTTCCTTTAAATAAGGTAATTGTAAATACGCATGTAAAATAAACAATTATATACTTTCTGGATTATGTTCTACATAATTTAAAAATATCATGCTACTTCACACCTATTTTTCTCACAGCAAGGTGGAAGACAGAGGGAACCTAGTGTTAAGATACCATTTGTCACTTATCAGATAAGTTTTATAATATTGCATATTCTATGACAGAATTCAATACAATGCAGTGTCAACCAGACTATAAATAAAAATAGTTCTGAAGTAAAAATAATTTAAATCATCCACCAAGATATTCTCTCCCTTGCTTTTATATTTAAACACTTTTCTTCACATTCGTGTTTCACCACTTCATCTCTATGATAAATTATTTATTAAAGAAATATTAAATGAATGTTGCGAGACTAAACAAGTTAACTCTTAAAAAATACCAATATGTTTTAACCACTCAAGACATCAAAAATGCTTAGCACATTACATATTATGAACATGTAACTCTTCGATGTTGAAGACTTACATTTTTGTGTGTGCAATTCACTTGTGATTTTTTATAAATTTTGCATTTTTATTGTAGAAAAAGTTTTTTTTTTTTTCATTTTTTCTAAGTAAGGATACTAAAAGAATAACATAACACACACTTGAATATATCAAATTACCCATAAACTGTATAATATTTTCTGTCAACATTCGTTGATTTAATCAATTTCTGTTAACAAGACATAATGTGTATTAGAGATGTGCTAAATTGAATCTTGGCTGGTGACCTTATTTAAAAGGAAGCCAAAGTTTTTTTTTTCTATTTGCGTAGGCACTAGTTACATGTATTTATAACAGGATAAACAAAAAGAAGTTATTGTCAAATCAATACTTTCTACCAGTATTCAAAGCATTGCATGTTGAGTGGAACTGCTTACAGGCCAAAAGAATAATGTGAATGTACCTACCAATTTCCAAATTTAAATGTCATTATTTTAATGTCATATTACCTAAATTTAAATCTATTTGTACAAAGATGAAGAATTTTAACATACAATGATGTTATGTTATATTTTATAGTTTAATAAGCCTTAACAACCTTAACCTTGCAGTTTAACCAAACAAGTAAACTGTGTATTTAATTTAAAACATGATTTTTCCAGGAAAAGCTCTAGACTATAATTATATATCATTATGTGACTGTTTCAATGTGACCCACTGTACCTATAGTCAGAATTGCTTTTAGGCACAAATGGGTCATATCTCAAAATTGAATTCACAACCTGTCGTGCTTACAATCACATGCTTGTGCCCCTGCATTACAACTGGCCTTGTGTAATATTATAATCGTAATCTAAACTCAACCTTTTTATTAATAAACAATAGGGTTACCTAAAGTGAGTTGTAGATATATATTACTAATAATAACTTCGAAGTAATAAAACATAAGGTATGTCTATGCTGTATGTTATTAACTTCGATAGATAAACATAAGTAATTCGATATATTTGAAAGGTTTAGTAATTCTAATATACTGCAGGTGCTTTATGTGCTTAATATTTTCCTTAAATTTTTTTAACTTCATTTGTTATTCATCTAAGAAGTGAGCCACGTTTAACTGTAATTATGCAAGTACATCCGCGTGTAATGGTGACAAGAATGCAAGATGCATTCACTTTGAATGATACTGATTATTCTTTAGAAAACGAAGAAAAATATTTAAATATCTATACATATAATAAAACTAACTTATACGTCGAACATATATGAGAAAATCTATTATTTCGGACATTTATTAAGATGATAGAACCCCAAATAATGATTTTTAAATTTTTTGTTTGTTTGTGCGTTTGCTCACGCTAATTTCAGTAACGGCTTAAGCTATTTAAATGCACTTACATGCATTCCCTGTTGTATTTTTGTAAACTTCTCTTAACATTTATTGTTTGTTTTATTTTAATCGGTTTATAAATAAAAAAGTTATGTCAATGTCAGTTTAGTAATCTAACGATTTAAATTCAAATTATATAATTTATACTCGTGGTATATTTACTTTTTTCTAATTTAATATAATATTTGTTTAACGATTAGAAGCTATGGCGTCGTGGCGCAATGGGACATCATCTAACTGTAAATGATTCCGATGTAAATGATTTACAGTTATTTTGGATTCCCACTCGGAATGATTTATTTCCATTTGCATTTGCTCTGGAAAGACAAAACACGAATGTCCCGAATAAAAATTAGAACAGACTGTCTTGATGCTAATTATGCAGGAAAAACATGAAGTTTAATAATAAGTAATGTTAAAATTAATTACTGATTGTCGGATCACCATAAGTAAGCCCCGTTGGTGTGACGATACTGTTTTGCAATAACTTGTCGATTCGATTGCGCAACGCAATTTGGAGGCCCTGTTTCTCGCTTGTTTTTTCTTTAAAAGTATATAATTATATTAATGTATGTAACAAAATTTACATAATATAAATTTTCATCTGATTAATTAATTGTATTAAAGTAGCTTAATAATTTATTTTTCTTTTTGATAAATCTTATTATCATTCCTGGAACTCCTTATTTTTTATAAAGAATAGTACGATGCATCCCTATAATAATTTTACCAATTTTAGATTTTATTATATTATATATACAAAGATATCTATGTAGATGCACACATCGATATACAATATATACGTCATTTAGTCGACGACTTTATTTCAAGGCTTACAAGATCTCATTAGATTTTTAGAAACTGACTATTATAATATATTAAAGTTTGCGTGAATGGTATCAAATTTAATATACCTAATAGGCGAATATTATTGGCGCCACAGTATTGAGAATGTAAGAGGTGTGACTGTGACAAATAAGAGGGCTACGACCGCCTTGGGAGTAAATAAAAGATTGTCGAAGAAAAACTATCGAGCTATAAAAATATTTTACTTTTCCATTTTTTTTTGTCTTACTGATTTATATTTTGACATATATATAATTGCTTGTTTTTCACTAAATAACAAGCATTAAGCACAGTTATAATATTTTTAAAAGAATCATGCGTTCAAATAAAAAAAATTAAACAAATTATTCGACTTTACAATATTAATATAGATAAGTGCAACGTACTATATTCTAAGACGGACATGGATCGTTACGACAGCATTGAATATTAGCCGATAAGACGTTAGCATAAACAGGCTATAATTTTCCACCAGAACCAGTTACGACGCTACAAAGTTATTTTTAAGCACGTACATGTGAATTTGTTGTTGCAAATGTTATAACAATGTGTTATGACACAAATAGACTTGAAGAGCAAGTCTTTATTTATATATATTTTTTTATATTTTCATGCATTTTCTCCATTTTGTGGCAGTAAAATACACACGTTATTCAGTCTCGAATTCTGGTGTTGAGTTGAAAAACCGGTCAAATGCGAGTTGGACTCGCATACCAAGGGTTCAGTAGCAATTTAGGTTTGTATATCAACAAATAAAAAATACTTTACGTTGGTATCAAAGTTTGTATACCTACGTAATGTATTCATTTTGTATGAAATGAAGTACATTTATAAGTTTGTAATTATTTTTTTCTTTGGAATATGTATAATTTTTCACTTTTAGATTTTTTCATTTATTTGTACTGCAAGTTCTAATTTTTTGTCAGATTTGATTATTGTAGGTCCAAGGGAAGTAACCTATAGGTTTTAATTTCGCGGAGAATTTCATACAAATGCAGTAACAACGATGCATTCGTGCAACGTTCGTAGCTTTTGATTGAGTTGACTTAGAAGCTTTTTTTTTTTCGAATTATAATTTTTGATAATAATTTCATATTGATACATCTACGCGATCTACATGATCTCGAGATAAATTCTATTGACAGAAGGCCAACAAAATTATACTATAAGGGTTCTGCTTTTTTTTCGTTTGGAGGTACAGGACCCTAAAAAAGATGCCAAATTAAGATATTCTCGTAAATAATAAAACACATCTAAACTGTGCCATTATGACGTCATTCAGTGGTAATATAAAACTTAAAACTACTTATTTGGAAAACGTATAAAATTTTTATACGTTTTCTAAATAAGTATTCTACTTTCCTAAGTGTGGAATAACACTTTAAATATGTTTAAAAACTTAAAACTATAAAATAGATGATAATTATATCTATAAACATATTCCCGGCAGAATTCTCATGATTAGAAAACAAGTTGGACAGATAAAGGATAATCTATTAATTTGCATATAAATCACATAAATGTTTAAAATATGTAGCTACATCATTATGGCTGGATTATTAATACATTTTATTTAAAGACATCTACGTGGTACAGTTGGCATAGCCTTAATGGTAAATCGATGTGGATATAGGAATATTTTGCTCCCATTTTTCCACGTGAATAATAATAAAATAATCAATTATACAAGTAAAGACTTTAGTCTTTAAGAGAGAACCTAATATTACGACACTGTTCACAACTGTGGATAGTTCAATTTTCGGATATTGTGTATTGAATTGCGTTTCGCGAATGGAAAATGAACCCACAACCGTCACCATTACAGTCAGACGATGTGGCGCTGCGCTCATCTATACAACTAACCTAAATCTGATCTAGACATAATAACATATTATATTATAATTCCAGCCCCACAAGCTCCACCAGCTTTAAATGCGACAGATGCTAAACTTGCTCCACCAGTAAATGCCACACCACCTCATGAAAAATCTCAAGAAGTGCCAGTAAGTAATAAAAATGAAACAACATCTGACAAACCTGCGCCTCCACCCTCACTGCCACCACAAATAAATACAACTAAGCCAGAAGTTGATAATAAGACTGCAGACAAAACAACTCCTAAGGAGGAAACTGCTAAGCCGAGTAACAATGAAACAAAAGTAATCCCAGATAAAGAAAGTAAGGATGTGAAGCCCAATGAGAAACCTAAAAATGAAACTTCGACCGAGAAGGTCACAGAAAAACCCACTGAAACACCAAAAGTCACGGAAACACCTAAACCTATGCATATTGTTGAAAAGACTAAAGGGTGAGATTATCCTTCAATATAAATTAATTGAATAAAAACTATTCTATCTCTATTTATTAACAAAGAAAATGAGTGTTTATTTAAGAGTGTAATAAAGTTTAATTTTGTTGGGTACTTTTCACATAAATTAAAATGATTCTATACAAATGTTGGAAATGACTAAGACATATTAAAAAAAAAATTAAATTAAATTAGCTTCACGCTTTATCCCGCACACAGCAGGGTAGGCAGAAGGAACCTAGTGTTAACACACTCCGTTCCCCACTTTCTGCCGAATTCTGGAGGCATTGCGTGTTGAGTGGCAGAACTCAACGCCGCGCTTAACCTCGACACCAGAGCGAAGAAATGGAAATATAAATT
>DWMY01002450.1:0-11793 GCA_018249775.1 Heliconius hecalesia formosus
ATTTTGATGATATTTTAATCACTTAAAGAAACTTTTCGACTCAAGTAGTCCGGGAGCGCGATGGTCTGATAGCATCATGCGTCTGACGGTCTTTGTGTGTTTGTCCGGCGAATGAGGTTTTTTTTTTGTTTTTTATCGTTGTTTATACGGTCGACGGTATAAATTATACATTACACTGTCAGCTAGGTAGTTCTTTGACCTGATGTAGGTACTCGAATAATTTATTATGTTTGTAAATTGTACTTTTATGGCGGTTTTACATGCAATTTTATTCAATATGTGATATATTTTATTTGTTTTTGATGCTACTTAAGTTTTGATTGCTATTATGAAAATTGATTGGAATCATTAGTAATAAAATATTGATTTCGAATTTTAAATGTATCAAATGATGAAAAAAATAATAATCTTTTTAAAAAAACGTGTTAAAGTTTCACCATTCAATGAAATGAAAACGCCTGTCTTTGCCAAAGCAGGGATGCTTTGCGGGAAAAAACGTGAAGCTGTTCTTTCTTCTCTGACCCCACTGTGACACATTCAAATAGACCATAATTGGTTTGAATGATTGTGTGTTCAATTCATAATCAAGGAAAATTCCAATGTAGATATTAAAAATATATTATAGGATTTTAATAATCAATAATTGAGCGAAAAGTGGGGACCAGGGTGTTTCAAGACTAGGGCTCGCTCCCGAACCTGTTATACGGGAAAATGCTTGAAGTTGCATTTTTAAATTTTTAAATTTTTCTGGAATCGATTATTGTATAAAAAAAAACTGACATTGATATTTAATAAGTTTTGCATTTAACAATACGTGTGGTATTGTTCTGTGGCCATGACAGTTGCGTAATAGCAGTAGTAGATAAAGCTGACATTTATCTTTTCATACATTTATGTTCATACATAATTATGAAATCATTAAAATTACTATTAATGTCATGTATGACACGTCATTAATGGGTTTTTTTTTTTATTTTTATACTTTTTTCTCACATCTATGCCTTATAAAGTGCCAGTGTCTGATTGTAAATGCGACTTTAATGGGTTCGATCCCACCTGGGAGAATGTTTATATTTAAATTATTTCCCTTTTCTTGTAAGAACGAGTGCAGCATAGATTTCCACGAATCAACAGGCTTGTCTTGAATACTGGTGAAAAGGAGTGTCTTAACACTATTTCCCTTTTCCCGCTTTGCGATGCGGGAAAATTATTAAAACTATAGTTAAACTATAGTTTTGATGGGTAAACATATAACCTTTCCCAAACTTTAGAGAGCACGTTAAGTAGTCATTCCACGTACTCCGTATTATTTCAACGACTGTCATTACGGAAAGTCAAAATACTGTAAGAATCTGAGGGTACTGTGGTTAGATATTTAAAAAAATATCTTAGATATCTTGTTAGATGTTTAAAAATATATTCTATATGAGCGCCGGAACTCAATGCTACGTTTCGTTTTCTAGAGTTGGTAAATAAACAGTTTCCATTGAGTGGAAATCGAACTCATAACTATCGCATTTACAATCATACGCCGTTCCACTGCGCCACGACGTCTATCAATAATAATTTGTATAGCTACATTTTTGTTCATCAAGGAAGTACTATTGCGTATATTATCTCAAGGATTAACAACAATTAAAACATATTATAAACGGGAAAAGATACATTTTACATAAATTATAATTTAGTTATTTATTGTTTATAATAATTGCTGAATGCTATTGTGTCAGAGGACGTCGAGGTAACTACTATTATACGCGGTGGTTGTAGATTCAAGATTTTGGGTGTGTTCTTGAAGTGAACATTTTTAAGCTTAACGCTATATTCTGTACGTAGCAGGGTAGGCAGAGGGAACTTGGGAACCTAGCATTAAGGCACACTGTTGCCATTAAGGAACTTCCGTTCCACATCTTCCTCCAAATTCTGAAGGCCTTGCGTGTCGAGTGACGAAACTTAACGCAGCGCTTTCCTTCGTTACCAGAGCGAGAAAAATAAAAAATATATAAATAAATTCCCTCGAGTGGGGATCGAACACACAATCGGCGCGTTGTGACAGTCACACCGTTGTACCTCTGCGCCATGACGGCCTCAAACAGTGTATAAGTGAACATATATTCACCTGATCAATGAAAACAACTAAAAACTGTTCATGAGATGACACATTCTAAATGCAGGTATAGTAAGTTACATCTAACGCCCAATATTAAAAATCTATCTCCTACGTCAATCTTCGATTGTTCCATATATCTATCCAATCTCTAGATTGGATATATATGTTATATGGAACAATCGAAGATTGACTAATTTGATTGATTTTATTAACGTGATGGATGACCTTATAGAGTTCTTGGATAAATGGAATATCCAACACAAAAATATTTTTCAGTCCGAACCAGTTGTTCATGAGATTAGAGCATTCAACCTTATAATCTTTATCTATATTATTAATAAAATCGTAACTAATCTATGTCATGAATTTGGGGGATTTTCATAATGTAATAGAACAGAAAACAAAGATTTTTAAGATGTTTGTCTGTGACTTTGTACATGCTGATCTCAGAAACGGCTTAACCGATTTAAATGCACTTTTCACTATTAAGCAATAGTGTAAATTGGTTTTCATTATTGCAAAGTTAGCCTTAACATCTAGTGTTTGTTTTTAATAAAAACTATATTATTGAATTATGTAAAACAAAGTTTTTAATGTATAGATGTTGTCTTTAAGCTGATATTGTGTGTAGTTCAAGCGGGCAAAGCCACCACTGATTACTAGTATTGGTGGATATATATTTAGATTTATTGTGGAAGGCAGAAGATCAGAGTTATTTGTCATTGCTGTTTGTGTCCATTAGGTTTTATGTACAGAAATTGCTAGCGAGTTAAACGTTTAACCAGTTTTAAAGATATAATTATATAGACAAATCGTCCCATCGTATTCACAACGTTAAATTATATAGCATTTTAACCTTTTATCTTGTTATTGATGCCTAGGTTCTTAAAATATATTCTGTTTGACAATGATAATCATTTATTCTTTTAGATATTTTAGGTTTATTTTTATATTATTACATAGAAAATGTTTATATTTATACTAAAATTATAAAACTGAAGTTTGGTTTAGTTCGCTAATCTCAGGAATTACTGGTTTGAGTTTTAAAAAAAAAAGTTGTGTTGGATATTCCATTTATAGAGTGCGTCGTGTGTCATACATATTATAAGTGATTTCCATTTGACCACGGCAGGGGAGTAGCAGAAGAAAACTAGTCTAAGATAATACAACTTGTCATATTTCTAACTTTTTAAATATACAATCTAAAGAGCTAATTATATTATGGACATATAAAAATATATGGCGGTGTGAGTTTAGCCACTCATTGCTCCCAGAATTCGGCAGAAAGTGGGACACGGAAGTATTTGAAATGGGACGGAGTGTCTCAACGCTAGGTTCTCACGTTCAGTCTGGCTACCATGCTCAATGCGGGATACAGCGTGAAGCTGAAAAGAAAAACAATATTGCATTTAATTACCTTCTTTGTAATTCGACATATTGTACGATTCAGGCGTGGTTGAACTGATAGCAGCCTCGGTCGTAGCTTCTGATGTTTCGGTTGATACTTCTGTAAGCAATATATTTCTTAATACATACAATAAAATGTACTATTGGTGTTACGTACTAATCAAAACTCATAACTTATAATTTTCCAGTTCCATGCTAAACAGAATTCAGTCGTTGGTGAAATTATTTTGATCTCTTTATTATTACTTTGATTGTACCTCTACATAGTATAAGGAAAGGTTTTAAAAGATTTCTAAAAGAATAACCATTTATTCAATATCATTTAAAACTAGTCGTGACGCAGGGGCACACGCGTGCGACTGTAAACGCGACAGGTTGTGAGTTCGATTCCCACTCAAGGAAATAAATATTTAATACTTTCATTTTCTTCACTCTCATGAAGCAAGCGAAGGCAAAACAGGATGTTTAAGTTTCCTCAGTCAACATGCAATGCCTCCAGAATTGAATGGGAAAAAAGTGTCTCAACACTAGCCTCTCAGATTCCTTCCCTACTCTGCTATATGCTTAATACGGCTTAAAGCTAAAAAAACATACCAATTACACTTTCAGTTGACGCGTCTGTCACATTAACTGACGAGGAAGCATTTTCTGAAGATATCGAAGTGAACGTTGTTAAACCAACACTAGAAGTTGTTGATGAAATCGTTGGTACAGGCTCACGTGTTACTTCACTAACTTCTAATGAAGTTGTACTCAAAGTGGATGTTGAAACTGAAGGGTATTTCGTTATGTTCACTGTGAATTCATATACTGGTGACGATGTGATTGAAGTCGCTGAAGTTGCTACTGATGTTTCCGTGGTTTGAACTTCTGATTTTGTTGTAGCTTCATTTGTTAAAGACGGTGAAGTTTCAACTGTTGTTTGTTCAGTAGTGGGTGCTGCCGACGTCGTCGTTGTTGCTGCTGTTGTGGTAGATGACTTAGGTGGTATTGTGGAGAGTAATACCCACCCATCTGGTGGCGTTATGGGTGACCATCCACCTGTAATATAGTGATTATTATGTTATTATATTAGTTATTGTTATATACGATGGACACATTACTTGTTCGAAAAATATTTCTATTTTGCTAATTGAAACAGTTTTTCTCAGAAATGAATAAATGCATTCAATTTACACACAAGCACACATAAATACACACATAAACACACACACACTCACACGCTTAGTAATTCGTAACTGGAGTAAACAATACTTCAATCTATCTTTTGTTATCTAGTATTTATATTAATACTAGTAAACAAAGATAATAAGGAACAGAAAATGGTATTTAAAGATGAAAGGGCCTTTTACTTCATCTTCTTTCATACAAAATTCAATCGATTAGTGCGTCCTACTTTCAATGTGGGGCGCACTGGTCATGTTGATCGTGATCCGCTAGTTTATCGTTTATCACGTTTTGTATTAAATTTACATTGTTTTGTTGCTATCTTTTGTTAATATAACTAACAACTTCTCGATTTTTCCCACGTAGGAGAGTAGACAGAGGAAACCTATTGTGTGTTACGTTACACTTTCCGCCCTTTTTGGGCCATTGCGTGTTAAACTAGGGGCAGAGCAACCAGAGCGGGTAAATGAAAATAATTTAAATATAATCCATCCCCCCAGAAGGAATTGAACCTGCAACCGTCACGTTTACAGTCCCAATGTGCCATTACTCTATTTGGCTTTAGATGTCTCTCAAAAATTTAAAAAAAATAGAAAATGAAAACCTCTTAAATATTTGTTTTCTGCTTTGTGTCTTATGCTAGTCTTCACTTTGAATGAGACATCTAAAGTCCTACACATATCAAAGTAAGATAAAAAAACGCTTTCGAATGCTTTATAATTAAAATACACACATAATTTGACTCTATTCAAGAGGCGCAGATTCAAGTCCCACTGGGTTCTTTTCTTAGTATAGATTCTAGAATAATACTTTTTTTCCTTAATAATATGTAATCGATATTTTTTTTGCAATAAAGAAAAAATCTAATTGAAATTGGATACATTTAACAGTAACAGAGAATGTATGCCATAACTCAAGAACACATTTTAAAATACATTTATACACCATACACTATCATACAAAACAATAGTAACAATTACATTCATTATAAATTGGAAATAACCAATTTTGGCACACGATAAAATGCCTTATATCAGCGATGAAAGTGTGGGTTAGTTTCACTCAACAATACAACAGTGGTGACCCGACTCCGCTCGTGTTTGACCCACATACGTGACTAGACTATGTATTGTTGATCTATTCATTCACTTAACAACAGTGTGGATTCTTAATGTTGTTTAGCCATCATGTTGTTGGTGATTTCTTTTATGGATTAAGGAGTTTCGCTTAATTGGTGAGGCCAATGACGTTTTTGTGGGTCATTGTACTCGTATATTGTTAAGTGATATGGTAGAGAGTGAATGTGTTCACTGTTAATAACTATATAATTTTAATGGGAACGGAGTGTTTATAGCTTGGCTCAGTTCTCAGGTTCCCTCTGCGTACTTTGCCATATGCTGGATACAGCGTGAAGCTGCTGTTTTGCTTAAATATTGAATCACTCTATAATACTATCTTTTTCTGTTAATTTACTATCTTTTTTTGTTAATTTACATACAAGGTAAAGCGCATATATTATCAGATACCGATCCAAGTTGGTATTGCAGTAACACATTTAAAAAAATAACACAAAATGACACCTCAAAATATTCTCTGATACTTATCTCAGGAACGTACGAGGAAAAAATATAAGAATAAACCTAAACAATTTACACATTTTGTAATTATACAGGAGTGAGTCAACAGTTCAATACTCAGAAAACGGAATATACGGGTTGGTATCTTTGGATGAGTCATACAAAGGTTTGATGAGTGTTGTTGACATGTCAAGTTATGATAAGAAACCATTCGTACTCTCCAATTGTCACTTTCACGTGAAATAGGAAGTAAGGGAAACCATATATCTTCACGCTCTATCCCGTTTACAGCAGGATAGGCAGAGAGAATTTAGAGAGAATTGTTCACTCTACTTTCACCTTGAATGCCAGACATTAAAAGTTAAATAGTGTGACTCAATTCTGTGTTTTGTCTGGCCAGAGCATGGTGTAAAAATTAATTACGTACTTTTATAGGATATCTAAGAAATGCTATTTCGAGGCAGAAGGAAGGAAGGCTTGTACCACACTTTTAGTCTAGATATATTGCGTGCCAAATAATCGACATATTGCGTGTTGACTGGCGATAATCAACGCCGCGTTTTTCCTCGTTACCAGAGGGAGGTAATGAAAATATTCCATTTCCTCGAGCAGGAATCGAACCCACAACCATCGCAGTTACAGTCACACGTTAGTGCCGCTGTGCTATGGTGGCCTAACTGCAATTGAAGAAGTGTTTTTAAACTATACTGCAATCTTTATTACACTTTTTTACAAGCTTTAATGGAAAACTATTTTGGTGCTCAGAATTTGTAGAATGTTAAAAGTCTAGGTTAATTTAAATTTTTGACTAAATGTGGTAAATTTTAATATAAAAAATCAATGCCTTATAGTTTTGCATATAAAATAAAGAGGCCAGTTGTAGCGCAGGGGCACAAAGTGTGACTATAACATTGACTGGTTGTAAGTTCGATCCCCAATCGAGGAAATGAAATATTTATTAGAATTTAAAATGGGGAACAGAGTGTCTTAACACTAGGTTCCCTCTGCCTACCCTGCTGTGTACGGGATTCAGCGTGAAGTTAAATTTATTTTATTTATAATTTAAAAATATATGTACACATTTCCACTTTATTCTATGGTTTTTGTATTTGGAGTAATTTTTTAACAAATACCGCTGCATGTACCATAAAATTATTGTGAAGTAAAATCTATTATGATGGAAATAATTTTGATACTATAAAAAAATCATCAATTTCATCACGCATTTTTCAAATAAGTTGAAAACTAACAGCAACAAAATTATAAAATAATTACAGATTATCACAAAGACCTCATCTCTTCCGTAGTTCACAGGCTTACAATTGATTCGTTTTTTCTTATAATCATAACAACAATGGTAGTACGTTAAAAAAGAGTATCATTTTATATATTTTGATGCGTTGATTATTTTTTAATTACAGAGATTTTGCCAGCGTCGTTTAATGCTTTACAATATAAATACATACATGTAAATTCGTATATAGGCAAAGTTGCGCCATTTGCGGCAGCAAATGGGCAACGGAGTGACTAAGCACACTAGTTCTCTCTGCCTCCCGCAGCTTTGTCTAGCTACTAAAAAATATTTATTTTTAATAAAATAAGATTTTTTTAAAGAAAAAGTTCAACGTAGTTTATGAATTATTTTCTTTTCCTCGCTCTAGTAGCTAGACAAAGCACCATGTTAATTTCCCCCACTCAACACGCAATGTTTCTAAAATTGGGCGGAAAGTACAGAACGGAGTGTAAAAATAAAGAAAAATCTTACCATCTAAACCAGGTGCGGCAGTAGTATCAGGCGCCTTCGAACTGGATATTCCATAATCTGACCACGTTATAAATTGTGGAAAATCTGTATATAGTTCTGGCGTTGCAACATCTTGGTCAGTTGTTGGTTTCATTGTATCTCTTTCTGTTATTTGAACCTTTTCAGTTATCTTTTCTAGTTCCTGAGTGATATCTTTTTCTGTTACAACCTCTTTTGGTGATTCAGTTGTCACAGTTTCTATTGATTCTGCGATTGTTGTTTTATCTGTTTGTTTGTCAGTTATCACTTCTGTAACTGGGGAAGTCTCAGTCACAATTGTACTTTGTATTGTTGTCATTCGTTCTGTTGTTTTAGGTGCTTGGGTGGTTGTAAC
Source organism: Heliconius hecalesia formosus (assembly GCA_018249775.1). NCBI lineage: Eukaryota > Metazoa > Arthropoda > Insecta > Lepidoptera > Nymphalidae > Heliconius > Heliconius hecalesia. The sequence continues at coordinate 8,400 of DWMY01002450.1, forward strand.
TGTTGAAGAAGGAATCGTTGTTGTTGGAGGCGGCAATGTAGTAGTTGTCGTCGTTGTTGTGGTAGTGGTGGTTGTTGAAGTTGTTGAAGTTGATGAAGTGGGTCTCTCTTCAACTTTGGTCAGAGTTGTATTAATATAAGTTATAGTTGCTACAGATGGCCTAGTAAATACTGGTCTGGTACTTGTAGATTGAGGGATAATGGTAATATTTAGCCTAGGTGGATATGTGACAGGCTTTTTCGTCGGAGGTCTTTTCGAAGATGGCTTGTAGGGTGGTTTTCTTGTAAATGGTGTAATGGGTCTTGTAGGTTTAGGTTTAAGACTGATATGCAGTGGTCTATTTGTTGGTCTAGGTTTATATGTAGGCCTGATTGGTTTTACCGGTGGTTTGCTTGGTTTTTCAGTAGAAACTCGCTCACTTGTTGGTTTAGTAGCTTCTGTAGTCTCTAGTTTTGTTGGTTTTACATTATCAACTTTTTCTGTTGCAGCATTGTCTCCAGATACACTTTGGAACGTCGATAGTCTTATTGGAGCTTCTGTAGTTTCAATAATTTGAGACGTTGTTTTTGGAAACTGAGTACTGGGCGTAATTATTACAGTAGTTTTGTCATCGTCATCTTTTTTACTTTCTAGAGTAGTGAGTTCATCTGATTTTGTTTCTAATTTATTTGACTCCGTATGATCTTGGGCTGACGATGGCTTATTTGTAGATGAACTTAGTTTATCAACAGGTTGTTTTTTATCGACATTTATTGTAGGCGGCTTATCCAGATCGCTATCGTGTTTATTAGGAAATATATTTGGTATCTTATTAACTGTACTATGAACTTTATCTTCTGTCAATGGGTGAACAAAATTTGCACTGTCTATTGAATTATCTTCTATATTGTTACCAATTATTTGTGGTAACGTATTTTTATCTGGTATCTGACAACATGAACCAAAATAAAACCTGTCTATACACGTTCCTAGATGTGTGCCATTCATTTTTAGGCAGTCTATGGCAAACATACACAGTCCTTCGTGACCCGTACTCCTCGAAATGCATGGCAAGTGTCGTATATTCCTAGCTACTGGTACAGGACCTGAAACAAAAAAAAAACGAATGTGAATAATTTTGTTAATACCGTTCTACTTATATATAAGTTAATTAGACAAAAGTTACTATTATATAGGAATATTTATAGTATCTTTTGTCTAATTAGGTTATTTAAAAAAAGTCTGTTCAAGAATGAATTTTAAGCTCAACTCTTATGTGGCTAAGTAAGAAATATTCAGTAGAAAATATGTCACGTTTTATAATAAATATGTTTTTCGCTGTTACACAATTTTGCAATACAATTTGAAACTAAAAATAAACCAACACTAATGATTTATTTTGTTTACTAAATCAACACGTATTTGTATTTTTTTTTAAATTATTAAAATTAAAAATCAATCGGCTTCACGCTGTATCCCGCAGACAGCAGGGTAGGCAAAGGGAACCTAGTGTAAGACACTCTGTTTCCCACTTTCTGCCGAATTCTGGAGGCATTGCGTGTGAAGTGGCCGAACTCAACGCCGCGCTTTGCCTCGTCACCAGAGCGAAGAAATGGAAATATAAATTTAAGTAAATATTTCATCTCCTCGAGTGGGGATCGAACCCACAACCAGTCGGTTGTACAGTCACACTTTGTGCCGCTGCGCCACGACTGGCCTCATTTATTATGTATTTTATTTATGCAAATATTCAGCGTAACTACGATACTATGTCCAGTATCGCCACCTATATAATTATTGAAAACATACTTATGTAGTTTTCTCTTATACTGTAAAGATGGCGGTGTAAAATGACAATGTCACATTTATTACTCACCATTAGCTCATTTTTGTACGAAATTAACTAAATTACTTATGTTGAGTTTACCTTGTTGTTTGTTAATAGAGGAAGAGGAAAGTATTGTATGTTTTGAGGGATTTTATTGGATTTTTTTATTTGATTGCCCTAATAGATAAAAAAACTTTAGGAAGATAAAAAACTGCTTTTTTTATCACGTTCGTTGTATTGTTCGTTAAATACAAGAGAGTGCCGCGATTCGCGTAGTGCATTTTGGATCTTATATCCACACATCCCTGATGGGAATTACTTATTCAATATATAAACAGTAAACTTTTGTTTATTTTATTTATTCAATGTCGTTTAATCTTTACTACAAAGGATATTCAATAATTATCGAATGATATACATTATCTAAGGTTTTTCCTAGTAAAAGACATCAACGAGCCATAAAAATACTTCCAAGTTTTTTGCGAGTTAGGCGACGCTAGCTTGCTTACGCGTTATTCTGCTTATAATATAACAAGTAGAGAAAGAAAGACTAGTGTCGTGACACTTCACTTTTTACACAAATTCAATCAAAAATTAACATAAAACGCTTCGACTGTTATATACGATAAAACAATGGGAGTAAAGTCCTGAACAATGTCTCGAAGTGTTGAAGCGGAACTAAACTCCGCTTTTTGATCTATCAAAGTTTGCTGTCAAATTTCTAAGTCCAGTAGTTTTTTCTGTTGTCCGTCAGTCACTCAATAAAGGAAGACTTTTATGTATGTATTATATAGATACTAAAAGATATGTGTTACATTTATAAATCGCAGCCGGATGGCATTGAGGGTATTTTTTGTTTTGTTCTAAGGCAGATATCCGCCTTAGTAAATAGCGCTTTAATTTATTTTATGATTTTAGTTTTTTTTGGTTCCAATTGCTAGAATATTTGTTGTTTTTTTATCATATACTTCATTGTTATAAAGAATAATAGTAAGTCTCGATTTCATGTTTGTAAATAATATACGTGTTATATATGTACATACATACAAATAGCTTAAGATTCCAGGGCCCCCAGACCATTATGACAATTGAGTGGACCAGGACTAGAGGTCTTAACTACATATTAGACTAATCATCCTTCAAATAAAAAAAAAAACTATCTAACAAAGACGAAGTTAATTTCTTTTTAAAATAGTCTTAGAATAAATTTTCGACGTAATTAACTGTAACATTTTATTTTTTTTAAATGACGACACTACATTCTCCGCTTTAGACGGCGTCCCGAAATTGGAAATGAATACAGTATTACTAGGGCGAGGAATGAAAATGAATATAGTATTGCGAGTTGGGATCGAATCCGCAATTGCGGATTGCGCGCTAGCAGTCAAACGGTGAAACGGGCAAAAGTTTTTTTTTTTTTTTTTTCGAACTTGAGGTAAATGCTGTTAGCCCTATTGGCTTTTACAGCGACACCGGGTGGGTAGGGAAAAGGGTACTCTGTCCCAGAAGAAATGCAAGCACTACCTGGCTGCTTGAGAGGAGTCGACGACTGTAAGGGCGCCCCCTGCGGGGCTCGAACCTCGGCTT